>CM052138.1:306708-387962 GCA_028454255.1 Halictus ligatus
AAAAAAAATACGTGTCAAATATTTTTCAAAGAACTATAGCTCCCATAAGTTTCATCAAAATCGGCGTGTCGCACTTGAATATGTTCCCTTGTAAGCTACGACAACTCAGATATGCAATTATATGCTATTTGGATAACGTATACTAGCTTAAACGTTACTTGCAGGACCAACACTATCATTCACCATAACTTTTTTCTTTGTTCTTTTTTTAAGTAATTAGCGCAAGTAATTTAAGTAATTTAGCACAATGTTAGCATAACTTAACACAATTGAGAAAATACACAATTGCAAACAACACAATTGCAAAAAATTAAAAGTGAGGGGCTATTCTATAAATCTTTTTTTTTCTATTCTTTTATTACATTTTTGATATTACAGTTTTAATATTCTAACACAACTTTTGAAATTAGATAATTCTGAGACAGTGGGGAGCTCACATGTAGGAGGCCAACTTCGTTCTTTTTTCGATAAGAGATCATAAGCAAGATACGTATTAGAAAGCAACATTGTTTACCTTCATCTTCTAGTTCATTCACACTGTAACGACAGTACACATGATACCTTCATGCAATCAATTACATGTAAATTGTGGTTAGTTTTTCATCTTACTGAACACTATTTACATGGTGTTTTCGTGTATAAATCAGTCACTAAAACAGTCGGGTATGACGAAATTAAGAGAATGGATATGTGAATTAATCTACATACCTATGAACAGTCTCTGCTTCCGCAGCTCGTTCGGTTCGGTCCTGATCTTCTATAGCTACTAGGCGGCGTTCTAATTCATGTTTTTCGCGAAGAAGAATGGTCCTCTCCTCATATTCATTTTCTAACTGCGATTCTAAAGCTTTCACTTTTTTCAGCACGTTACCGCGTATATCTTCGAGTTCATCGTCTCGCTGTTGCATTTCTTTGCGCATTTCTTTTCGTTGTTGTTCGAAGTTCATCTCGAGTCTCAACTTTGCTTGTTCAAGAAGTTGCACCTGACCTGCGAGGTCGTCGAGCTCTTCTTCTTGATCTTTCACCCTTTTTTCCAGTTCATGTTTAGCTTTCTTCAGCTGCGCTACTTCCTCTTCGGTTTTACCCCCAAATGTCAATTCTTCTAATTCTTGGCTTAATGTGCGCAATCTTTCTTCTTTTAATTCAATTTCTAATTTCGCGTCCTGTATAGAAAACATATGAACTGATATAAACAAAATCATGCGAAAATACAGTACCTTGGTATTAAACACTGCTGGATATATATAGGGAGTTCATTTGAAAACTTTCCAAACGAATATCTCGAAAAGTATGAAAGATATTAAAAAAGTGTAAAACACGTGTCCAAGGATTTCGAGGGGGAACGAGGGGGCGGTATCAGGTTTTTATTTGGGTGGTTTTCAAGGTCATTTGAAGGTCAACTTTGTTTTTTTTTTAAATCATACTTTTCGAGGTATTCGCCTGGAAAGATTTCAAATGAATACCCTGTATATAGTACAACAATGTTATGTTTCGTACAGACCAGAACATTTCGACGAAAATTGCGTCGCACAGCGAACGGAAAGCAAAATCGACATTAATTTCGGCGAACCGAACGGTAAACAGAACGAAGAATCAACATTAAGTCTTTATGTTATGTATTTATTAAGCGTTATGTTATCTATGTGACTGATTGGGTTTTCCGAATGGATGTCAGAGTGATAGAGAGAGAATGAGAGTGCGAGAGAGGAAGAACGAATGCGAGGGATGTTAAGGTCAGAAGAGCGAGAGTCGCGAGCGAGTGCGTGTTTCCGGGGTATGGAGTTGCAAATAAAGGATATTAGCTTAATCGGTGTTAAATCATTGTACCCGATACGCCACATCTAAAGCGTAGGAGTTTACATATTTGCAATATTCCTACACTATGAACGAGATATCTTGCGTTGCAATTTCTGATGCGTGCTGCTATGGACGAGATTTCTCGCATTGCAAGTTCTGCTGCGCAATGGTATGGGCAAACATGTTTTGTATCTATCCTCTAATATCTGCCATGCGTACCTATGTTTCAATATCTATCCTTCCGTATTTACAGTACAATGTCACTTATTCGATATATTTAGTCAGACTAAAAGAATATAAGAAAGATAAAAAAAAACAAGATACTTTTAGTATTTCCTCTTAAATTCTGATCAATAGCAATTTTTTCAAAATTAATGACGGAATTGTATTCATGACGAAATTATTTTAAAATCAAAACAAGGAATGCAATTCCAGCATTAATCTTTCATCAAGATACTTCAACAATGGAAAAACGTTACAAAGGAAAAGATTTATGTGCGATGCTTGCTGATTATTGCTTGACACTTATTATTGAAAATCAGGATACCAGGAACAAGCGTCAAGCAAGGCGGAAACATTTTTAATTTGTTTACACCAGAAATAGGTAAGTTTTTGTGTTTAATTTTTTTTTATTAAGCATTTCCAGAATGAAATGTAAATATAACTCGTATTTTTATAATCTTTTGTAATGATTGGAACCCAAAACAACAAAAAAAAAAATGTATGTAATTAAGCATAGTAAGCAAAGACATACTTGAGTGGTACCAACGTCGACTACGCATAGCGACGGCCCTGGCGAGTCGAGAAAAGGCAGCAATGGCCGTCTGGAGCGAACGCGTCGCGCACACGCTGTCAATTAATATTTTCTGAACCTTCTCGTATATTAAGGGAACCATATACTTTTCGTGAATGGTTTCTTTACCAGAAATGTCTGAAGAATGCATTCCTTTATAGTAAATACCTGCTAGATAAAGGATTTTTCACATAAACACAAAAATAGAGCGTACAAAGTAGCCGCGTCGGCACATTTTCAAACTTTAACCATTTACAACTATTAGGATGTACATAAAAATATAATTGACTCTACGAATATGTAGAGGAGAGTCCCCCTATCTCTTGACTCAAATTTGCACTTTCTCGTGTGTTTAGTTTTTGCGTAACATGTCATTTTGTATCAAAATCGGGCATTTTTACAAAAACCAAAAATTTTCGAAAATGTTGCGTGATGGAGGAATTCTGCTTTCAGATGTGGTTTTAGGATGACAAAGTGTATACGAATGACCCAACAAGTATTGCAAAACGATTTTGGTGTTGGACAGTGTTATCAGTAGATGAGAATAATTTTTACTGAATGGATGAAAAAAGCGGGAACTGATAGATCGACCGTTCGCACGAATGTGGGCACAAATGCATGCGGCGTCGTTCATGGCCCCGTCCAAACTGGTGTTCCGTTCGCCGTTCGGCGCAATGTTCGTCGAAATGTTCAGGTATGTACGAAGCTTTATACACAAGTTTGTTTACTGCCACAATTTTCTTGCATAAGTGATCATTTAAATGATTGCTTTCCAATTTATTTTGTCCTTGATCTAAATGTGTTCGTATAATTTCATTCAAAATTACCAACTTTATACAGGGTGCACGATTTATCTGAAGATATTGAAATATCTCGAGAACTATACATCGGATCAAAAAAAGTGGGTAATGAAAGTTGTTCGTCTCGAAGGGAGTTGGGTGGGGGAAGAGAAAATACTGAAATGAGAACCCTCATTTTTTATTACAGATTTGGATTCTCCAAAAAAGAGCACCCCAATTTAACTTACGAGTTTTTGCATTTTCGTTCACACCTGGCGCAGTAATCGACAGAAATCGAAATCGGTAAATATGTCGAGAAATACACATCAGATCAAAAAAATAAAAGTAAACGTATTTGATATTTTTTAAAATGCTATTCAATAACACCATAATTGACCCGCCACCTCCACCATTTGGAGGTGGTACAGGGAATTATTACAAAATCTTCAATGGGAAACCCTTTTTTTATATCAAATCTTGATTCTCCATTGATTTGATATTACTGGTGTAATTTCTTTCACAGCTGTCGCTGCAACCAAAATCAGTTGGATTAATTAGAGTAAGTGTTCGAAATTCAACAACTCGTGAAAACATGGTAGAACGCATAAGAAACAAGGGGACTCACATTAAAAAAGCACCTCGATTTGTGAGAAGCAAGGGGATTCACTTAAAACAAGCACCCCAAACGAAACAGAAGAATACTACGACCACGTCGTTGTTCCTGAGTAACGCTAAAAATAGTTTTTGATTTATTAATAAACAAACCAATGAATTTTTCTAACTGCTTTCGATTGCAGCGACATCTCTGAAAGAAAATACACCAATAATATCTAACCAATGGAGAACCAAGATTTGTTATAAAAAATGGTTTCCCATTGAAGATTTTGAAATAATTCCCTCTCCCACCGCCAAGAGGGCGGGCGAGGGGGCCGGGGGGGGGGGTCAATCATGGTGTTATTGAATAGCATTTTTAAAAATATCAAATACATCTACTTTTATTTTTCAGATCTGATGTGTATTTCTCGAGATATCCCCAATTTTCAACGAATTTTTACCCATTTTGATTTTTCTCGATTATAGCGCCATCTGTGAACCAAAATGCAAAAACTCGTAGGTCAAATTGGGGTACTTTTTCTGGAGAATCCAAATCTGCAATAAAAAATGAGGTTTTCCACTTCAGTTTTTTGGTATCGAGTTTGGTATCATTACATGTTCCCCTACGAGACGAACAACTTTCATTACTCCCTTTTTTTAATCCGTTGCATAGTTCTCGAGATATTTCAATGTCTTCAAATAAATCGTCCACTCTTTATACGATATTACATGCAGACTGTCCCAAAAATATTGTTCTTCCTTGAAAAGCACGACTGATCAGAGCACGATTGTAGCGGGCGAATTGCGACTTGGCGAAAGGTCCCGCTGAGCTTGGGGTTGGCGCTATGATTTGTCTGTGTTCATCGGTAATAATTCCTTAACAGAGCTGAGGAAATCATTTTTGCAAACGAAAAAGTTTTTTCGAATAACATTAGGCCAATCGCCATTTTTAAGGAAGTACAAAATTTTTTTAACACCCTGTATAGAGAAAATAAATTCCCCTTACAATTAATTGAACACAACAATTCAAAATTGTACAATGGTAGAATATTACACTTTCTACATATACATGTACGAACAATATTAAATATCGAATATTTAATTAGTATGAAAGCAATAATTATTTCTAATAGCGCATTAGACTCGTTAGTAAATAAATGAAACGATAAAAAACGTGTAACTATTACGTATACTCACGCTTAAATTTTGCTCTACGGTAAACTTTTCGGCGAGTGCTATTTCTTTTTCTCTTGCCAACTTTTCCCGTTGAGCTTTTTCTTGCCGGATGTCGTTCAACAAATTTTGCATTTCCGAATCGAACCTGATAAAATAAGTTTTGAATTATACGATTGATAGGAGCATTTCAAAAATTCAAAATTACTACGAAAATATTCTTTAAAAGTATTGGAACATGTAGTAAATCTGCTAAAAATGTATGTAAATACATATATGTATAATACGGTGGTCCTTATTTCTCAACTTTCGAGTTTTCATGGTCTGACTCCCCTAAAATATGACACTTGATGAAAAAATATGTGTAAAATTTCAGCTTGATCGGACAATGGGAACCTCCAAACTTTATTTTCTCCATTATAGTACATCGTAAATATACATTTCTACATATCGCTGAATTTATCTTTCCATGCTCTGTAACTACAAGCAAATAAAGTTCGCAACTTTGAAATTTCGAAAATTGGTTTTCAAAAAAAAATTTTTCTTTAGCATTATATTTATTTCGTCGAACAATACAACTTTTGTTTAACACATTTTTCCATATATTTATTAATAACAAAGATTTGGATATATTATGACTCGGATTTAAGATTTGGTATGTTCTGGTATATTATGGTATATTCTTGCTTATTATGGTATATTATGGTCTATTCTAGTATATTCTGGTATATTATGGTATATTCTTGCTTATTATGGTATATTATGGTCTATTCTATTATATTCTGGCATATAATGGTATATCTTAAATTATGGCTCGGAATTATTGGTACGTGACGGCCGATTTTCGAAGGCGACGCCTCTTCAACCCGGCCGGACGTCTCGCTCCCCGTAGCGGTCACACTTCTCGGGCCAGCTCAAGCGCGTACCATAGGCGCTATTGTAATCTTCATAATTTAAGCGTCGGCGATGCGAACAGCTAGTCCCAAATTTCCCGTAAATCTTAACAATTTGCCAAGCACGTTTAAATGTGCACGAAGATCAAGTTATCCGGGATGTTGATCAAATTTGGACAATACGATTAAAAATTATTTTTAAAATGTATCTTCCGAATTTATTTTCCAAATTTATTTTCTACAGCTGTTGTCCCTGTTACGTATGGAGAAGTTCTCTCCGCGTTCATTTCGATTAGAAGTTCTGATTTCTTTTCTGAGAACGAAAAGCGTCCCAACATTAACTTTTGTTAATGGAAAATACTGTATGACTTCTTTATACGAAAATCTTTAGAACACTCCCATCTGGCATCCGTTAATTAAGATTTTGATAGGAAATTAACCCCTTTTGACGAAAATCTAACCGAGGCCTGGTTTTCATTAGAAGTAACAAAAAATGTGAGTGGGACCCTACGTGACATTAAATCTTAAACAGAGCAACCCTTTCGTTTTGAAGGTATATAAACCCGTTTATTTTCATCCTCTTTGGTTCAGTAGTCGATCAGCAATCGTGCATTCACGTTAGAGTCACGTCGCGTTACACGCATAAGAGTCAATTCTAGTGAGCTCGGGTTAAAGTCCCTTTTTTATAGATTCCGTTAGTTCGGTATAGATTCTATTTGGCATTCAATAATTGCTCTCTGACCCGTCCATCATAGGCAACAATTTCTTCAATTGTACACTTACTAAATTCATTCACGACACAAACAACAACACTTGTAACTTTCAACTCAGAATATATTTGGCTTGTTTGTTAACTCGCGTAATCGATGAACCTTTAATTATTGCCAAATATCCTAATCTAGTAATTGAACGTTCCCACACGATACAATTTTACCGCTCGGATTATATCAATTAAATTATGTATAAGTTACGAGGCTTACTAACTATCCTACCGGCTTCCCGATTTCGATTTGGGTGCGTCTGCGTACCTAACTAATAAATTGAAACCATACTCCTGGGTTAATAACCCCTCGTCGGCCTCTCGCGCTGCTCGCAGCCCTGGCTCGTAACATCCGAAATTATCGTGCGAAACAGCGGAGTAGGCCTACAGAGGATACCTATTGATACGGCTGTCACCCTAACGTGCCACGAATAGCGCCTATAGTACGCGCCTAAACTGGCTCGAGAACTACGACCGTCACGGGGAGCGAGACACGCGGCCGAGTCGAGGAGATGTCGCACAGTGGTCCGAAACCGCCAAAACGTAGCCAAAATGCAAGAAATGAATTTCGTATGGGATACTCAGGTAATGACTGTATAAGAAACCGAAGGTAAAAAGGTCTTACTATCCATAGCTGCCAAAGGGTGGGAGTACAAATATCTCATACAGTCGTCTCGTAGTTTTCGTGCAGTGAACTACGTTGTGAAAAAAAGGTGTCAAGCTCATAGTTTTACGGAAATTGAATTTTTTTAATGCGTGTACGATTGATGCTGTCCCTGGAAGTAAGTACTATGCATAATAATAACAAATCATTTATATTAATTAATGTTTGGAATGTACGAAGTGAAATATTAGTTTAGTGCACAGATTTTACAAATGTATACTAAAAGTTGTATATTCCACAATATTCCACAGAGACTCTTGTCGAGTCTTGTAGTACATACTGTTATTTTACCTTATTTTGAAAAAGTAGCTGCCCAAAACTGCCTCTTTCGCAATGCGATCCATTTTTGTGACGCAGAGGTAGTCATGGTACTAGTTACAAGCATGTTTTCTCGAGAAATTTAGAAGTTATAATAAAATTGGTTAAATAAGCATTGTATGTTTCCACTTATAAAATTTTCTGATACAACAATTCTTTTTTCAATAATAATTTTTTTATTGTTTAAAAAAAATTTAATTTTTGTTTTTTGTAATTTTGACATCAGATTCATATTCGCCGGCCCGAAAAATATGGGAATACTAATTTTCGAGAAGATCCAATCATTTTTTTTGTTGCGCATCCGCCATTTTGTTTTTTGTAATTTTGACATCAGATTTATAATCAGCGACCCGAGAAACCTATGAGTATCAATTTTGAACTAAATTGAAGTATCCCTTCCTATTTTGGCCACGTTTTGGAGCTTTCGGATCACTGTGCGTCGCCTTCGAAAATCGGCCGTCGCGTACCAATAATTCCGAGCCCTGGTCTACGTGACCGTGATGTAGTTCGTATCATAATTGCTCTTATCGAAGCTTTGGGACATGTGATAAACGATTTTAAAATAAACCGATCCTCGATACGGCGTTATCACGATCATCTTAGTTCAGAACGCGTCTGATCTGTCTATGGTTCTGAATTACCGACTCTGTAGAAGTGCAGAAATTTAGAATCAAAGACATCGATGATTTAAATTATCTGCAAAAGTACTAAATAAGTAACGAGTTAACTGTGACTTCACGCGGCGTTTGCCTAGTTTTAAGTCATCATACTATTTTATATTATATTATTCTACACCTTATTCTTGTACTCATAGCCGCTAAGTACACAACTATTGTAACACAAACAAGATAGAACATAAGAACAATCTGATAGTTAAGTCACCGATCAACCTTACCATCACACGTACCTTCCCGCTAAACACCTCACCCTAAACCACGTGACGACGCTCGGTCATCACGTATAGCGATCCCCACTCCGAGCATTAATGCCTACTACCCCACCATTCATTCATACCCAGACTCACCCCCGCTCCACTGACCCACTCCGCACCGAAGGAGCCGAGTGTGACTCCTAATTAATTAATTATTTCGTTCTGTCCAGAGCTCCACCGCGAGACGACGTCTCTTGAAGCTCTTCCGCCTCTCGCTCCCCGTCTTGTTCCAATCGCTATCATTTCTCCCGCGTATTACAGTTGCTCTTTAAGTACAAGTGTACATATGTGTAAAGCGGTCCCGACGATCACACGTGTAAAGCATTCTCTAATTAAACAATTATTATCCTAATTACGACTTGATTCTATCAAACCCCCGTCATACGTCACATGTGATTTCGTTAATTGCCGTTCGCATTAAATCTGTATTTCCTTCCATACGTCTGCAGCCCACCAGTGGCTCGGCACACCCTCCGAGAAAACAGATTGTTTGTTGAACTGAATCTGATTGTGAGTTCTTATTCGTACGTCCGTAGCCCAACAGTGGCCCGGTACACCTACGAAAACTAGATTCTTCCGTTGATCCCATAGTTGTTTTAGGTCGCGTACATTGTTCTATCGAGAAATCACATGCCTCGTCGCGCCGGCCGGAAATATCAACTGCGGAAGCTCGCCCGCGAAGTGCGGCCTAGCAGCGGCAGATCAGGGTCAGTTCGTTCGTTTACTGGGCGCAGAAGCGGTCCCGACGATCACACGTGTAACTAATTTCTGCGGGAAAATGCGCGTTGTGACCAATCCACGAGAGCAGATCCCGTGGAAGACACCCGCCCGGATTACGCTGGCCCCTGTCCAGAGGGCCCAGTTCCAGACCGTCGAGCACCCGGAGGACCCTCTTCCACGGGATGAGCAGCGTCAGCAACGCCAAGCCTGAACAATACGACCGGCGAGCCTCAGCCCAAGGAGAATAGCCCGGTGGGAATCAGCCGAAGGGGTCTAGTCCGGTGATTGTCGGCCAAATAATTACGCGCGTCTGGAAGTCTCGTGTCCCGAGCCAGATACGGTTATACCCGTCGTGTGGACTCAAAAGCTGAAATTATTGTTATTAACGTCTGAAGCAGTAATGTCTGCCAATTATCTGAGGAACAGGTGTCCAACAAAAACCCTGGAGGGTAGGACTCCGTTCGAATTTTGGAACAACAGAAGGCCTATTTTGAATCACTTAAAGGTATTTGGAGTAAAAGCATATGTATTAAATAAAGAGCCTCACAAACCAAAGTTTGCGCAAAGGACGAAAGTAGGAACTTTCATAGGCTATTCTGAAACGTCGAAAGCATATCGAAGATGGATTCCCAACGAAAGAAGAGTAATTGTATCTAGGGATATCTAGGTGATTGAAAAAAAAAGTTATACTCCTAATAAATGTATACATCAGAAAATTATTCAGACGCTTGCACCATGTGAAGAACCGGTTACCTGTATTGGAAACAATAATGCTCGAGTGGAACCTATATGTCCAAGTTTAGAAAATAATGAAGAACTGATCGAGGATCAAACGAGTAAGATGTAAGCCGATTATGTAGAGCGCCAAGAAGACCACGTATAGAAAGAACCGGAAGAAGAGGACGCCTTAGAAAGCTATTTAACTATCGTGTGAATAATGATCAATCAAATCGAAACGAAGAAGCTCAAGAAAATATGCAGGAGAGTTATGAAGAAAGTGAACCAGAAATAACAGAGGTACATGAGATTGATCTGGATGAGCTAGTGGCTAACGTAGCCGAAGTTTCCATGGACGATGCTCTTACTGGTACAGAAAAACTCGAGTGGGTACATGCAATACGACATGAGGTACGAAATTTAATTAAAAATGACACATTCAAACTTGTACAGCGTCCATCGAGAAAACGAGTGATTGGTTGTAGAACTGTTTTGACAAATAAGTATAATTCGGATGGTTCCCTGGCAAAACGGAAAGCTAGAATCGTTGCTAGGGGGTTTGCGCAACGCCCTGGAGTAGAATTTTTTGAAACGTTTGCGCCTATAGCGAGACTAGAGTCTATACGGTTATTATTTGCCTTAGCTGTTAAATTTGGTATGACTGTTGAGAAAATGGATGTCACAAGCGCATATTTAAATGGAACACTTCCAGAAGAGGTTTATATGGAAAGACCTGAATTATTAAGCGAATGTTTGAATGATCTAGCTGATGATATTAAAGAAGGTAGACAAATAAGAAAAACTTCGAGGGAGTTATTAAGTCGTTTAAAAGAAAACAAAGATTTAGTGTGTCACTTGAACAAAGCTATTTATGGTTTGCGCCAAGTCGTTAGACAATGGCACAAACGGCTGTCTCAAAAATTTGAATAATATACACAGGGATCAGCGACTGTTGACTTGAGCCCCATTTCTTTTAATTTTTGAGACAGCCGTTTATGCCACTGTCTACCGACAAGAACTGTCTAAGAGGCGAATCTACTTTATTCATTCCTATATATGTTGACGATATGTTAATTATCTCAAAAGATTTAGGTTGGGTTGCTGAAATTAAAAATCAGCTGGCTGATGAATTTGATGTCAAGGATCTGAGAAAGGCTCAGTATTGTTTAGGTATGGAAATCGAGCAGACATCTGAGACGATAGTAATGTCTCAAAAGAGATATATTTTGGATTTACTGAAACGATTTGGATTGGAAAATTGCAATGCAGTGGCTACTCCCTTGGATAAGGATACTGTATTGGATAAGATCGATGGAGATCGTTCAAACAGGAGGAGGCCATATAGAGAGCTCGTCGGAGCCCTCATATATCTCGCTGTCGCCACGAGGCCAGATATCTCATATGCGGTCAGGACGTTGGCGCAATTTAATGATTGTAACAGAGAAGCACATTGGGCGGCTGGCAAACGAGTATTAAGGTATTTAAAAGGTACTCTTAATTATGGAATTGTTTACAGGAAATCAGATGATTGCCCTAAAGTATATGTGGACGCTGATTGGGGACGATGTAAGATGGATAGATGATCATATACAGAATATGTAACAGTTTTGTTACACAGTTCTGTCCACATAGGCAGAGTATGTGGCAATGGCAGACGCAGTATAGGATGCAATATACTTCTCAGAGTTTCTCAAAGAAGTAGGATTTTGTGCGTTTTCGAAAATGATTGTTTACAATGATAATCTTGGCGCGCAGTTACTGACGAAGAATCCTATTGTACATCCGCGTACTAAGCATATTAATCTCAGATTTCATTTTTTGCGTGATGTTTTCAAAGAAGATAATTTTAAGTTAGAACATTTGTCATCCGAAAATATGCCGGCGGATGTTCTCACGAAACCTCTGCTTAAGTATAAACATCATTTTTGTATTAAACGTATGGGAATTGGGCTATGTAATGATCGTTAATGATGCTCGCATTGGGAGGAGGTGTTATAACGGTGCAATTCGAGCACCCGGTATATGTGTGATGTGCGCATGCGCTAGCGCGGTCGTAGCGTCTTCGCGCTTGGCGGTCTCTCCTCGTTCTCTGTGTGTGCCTTTGCCTATCCGCACTTGTACTGCGAGAAATGTTCGATATAATATATCTCTATATTAATGTATAATTGCAACAACAACGCATCAACTCCTGCGTACTTCGCATTTCATCCTAACAACGTCTTGTCCGCGACCTCATGATTCGCGCTATCTCCCGAAGCGAACCGCGGGATGTAACATAACCATTTACAATATTATTTTAAGACCATAAAATTGAAACAATAAGTTAAAAATTGTTACTAAAAATATATATTTATTACGATAATTATCAGTGGATAGGCATAATTTTTTAATGAATTTTACTGAAAATTTCATCCTGATATCACTTATTAATCGTTAAATTAATATAATATAATATAAATATATAATATATATTTATAATATATAATATAAATAATATAAATCGTATTAAACATTATTAATCGATTACAAATAGTTTGGTGATGAAAACAAGTCTAAACACGCCACAAATCCGATAAGTTAGACAGTGCTAGTATTGAAACGTTTCCTTAGAAGTTCATCAACGAATTTTATTTATTATACAGGGTGCCCCGGGTTTTAATGAACAAACTTCGGGAGCATATCCTTCAAGTGGAAATAAGAAAAAAAAATGTTATTTGAAGTTTGCTCAGAAACGCTTTATTACAAAGTTACAAGCAAATAAAGTTAGAATGGATGACGGCGGATTTTACTTTACTGAACATTGAAAGGTCGAACGTGTTTATCTTATTTGTCTATTCATGTCATGTTTAGTACTTTGATATGATTTCCTTTTAGTGTTAACGACCAATTAGATAAAAAATACGCGGTAAAACTGCCTGGAGTGTTTTCAAATGAGGAATATGCTGATATTCGTTTCATCTACGGATTATGTGACGGAAATTCCCGAGCTGCTGTACGAGCGCAGATTTCCTAGAAGAAGAGTACCTCAGTCCTCTGTATTTATATAAACACGTTCGATCTTCCAATGTTCAGTAAAGTAAAATCCACCGTCATCAATTCTAACTTTATTTGTTTATAACTTTGTAATAAAGTGTTTCTGAGCAAACTTTAAATAACATTTTTTTCTTATTTCCACTTGTAGGATATGCTCCCCAAGGTTGTCCATTAAAACCCGGGATACCCTTTATATATTACTAGCTCAGTGATGAGCAACTCGCGGACTGCAGTGAGCCGCCAGTTCCAATTTCGGTCTGTGTATTCGCTACGGTCTCTTAATGTCTCTTTAATGAATTTATTATTTTAAGACCCTGGTACACGCATTGTACCATGACCTAACCACCGAACTTTAGTGTTAAACAGAATATCGCCATATTCACTTTCCATATCTTTCAAATTTGTTTGAACTCACGATGGTTTATTTCTCGAGATTTAATAAAATTTACGATTTTAATAATAAGTGGAACTAAATTAGACATTTTTAGAACTTTAGCACGCAAATTTTCTTGGTGTAAAATACAATGCGAAACAAATATTTCACGGCCTGTTAAATTTTTAATATCTTTCGATAATAATCCCGACAAACCAACATTCATACTCGACATGGCTCGAGCTCCATCTGTACTTATTCAAATAATCTTTTGCATTGGGATATTTAATACATTCAGAACAGTTTTTATTTCTCTGTATATAGCGTCTCCGGTAGTAGCTCCTACAATAGGAGCTAAAGATGAAAATTCTTCCGTTACATTGAAATTGGAATCAATTCCTCTTAAAAATACAGCAAGTTGTGTGGTATCATATATGTCACAACTTTCATCCACAGCTAGAGAAATCCATTCTAACTTGGAAATATGTGTCCGCAAACTTTCCTCAATAATCTCTGATAGTTCGTCAATTCTACTTGCGACTGTAAATCGCGACAAGCTAATTTTGGAAATTATATCCTTTTGATTGGGGAAGGCAGCATCTGCTATCACCAATAAACATTTTTCCACAATTTCTCCGTCATAAAAGGGTTTCATTTTTTTTTTTTGCCAAAATTTGACTAACTAGGTAACTCGCACGAACTGCCCTATCTGCGGCGGATGCAGTACTCTCAAGTGAATTTCGCAGCTTTAAATTTAAACTTGCTTGTAATTGATCCACCATGTCTTTGCGTAACTGTTCTTGCAAATTATTAAATTTTAAAGAATATTTACTATCATAGCTTCTCTTAATATTATATTTTTTCAACACAGATATTTTATCACTGCATATCAAACAAACAGCACTTTCATTGGTATAAGTAAAAAAGTAATAGTACAACTATCGATAAACTGCCGATGTTCATTTTCAATTTTACTTTTACCAGAATTTAAGCTCACGGCAAAATATGAAAATACTCGACCATTATGCGAAGAATGTGTTTCCTGGCGCAGTTCAGCCAAGATTGTCGAATACTAGAAAACAGCCGAGAAGCAACAACAATGTATCGCAAATCGTGGATGCAGGCCTGCGGACCACAGCATCGCAGCGCGCCGTACCGGGTTCCGGCGGGCCGCAGTCAATATGCTACTGGGTCAAATGCAGCCCGCGGGCCTCATGTTGCTCATCACTGCACTAGCTGACCGTTCCATTTCGATAGAATCCGCTGCCGTACCAGAGCATGTTCTACAGAGTCGGTAATTCAGAACCGTAGACAGAAAAATGCATTACATGCAATGCCTACGTACGTGTATCTGTACATAATACATAATCTAAACTGTTCTTTATAAAATTGTCTGAATAACTTAATATCCAGCAGAGTACCGATGGTGAAACCCAATGACATTTCCTTTTATTATAAATACTTTTACTCACTGCAAACGACGTCGCAACGACTTCGTCGTTGTTGCAATCCGCGACGTGTGGATCGGTTGTTGTTTAAATAAATAAATTTTTATTATTTAAACAATTGTTACATCCGATCCACTCGTCGCGGATTGCAACAACGATGAAGAACGTGCCGAAGCCTTAGTGCGGTAATTTAATTTATACGCATGATTTATAACTGCACGGCAGGCGCAGTAGTGCCGCGGGTTGTTTTCAAAATCGTACTAAATTTTATGGCCACCGTAGGGACCTCGATGTTCATCATAAAACACCCGGACACCATGTACGACACAACGGTAAACTGCGATCGGCTGAGTAAATCACGACATCGCCGAGACGAAGCAAGACGAAACTAAACTCTCGACAATTTTCCACCCTAAAGACGCAAAATAGACACACCCACGATCAATGGCGAAATACAATTTTCTCCCACCCAAAACTGTAACTGACCAATCCTTAAAAAACCGAGTTTACGTAAATTCAAACGCGACGAGAACGAACGAGAACGCTACGATATCACGAGACGTCCAGTACTTTTTTCTGAACACACAATCCTGCGAACCAGCACCTGTACGACGAAAGTCCTCGACGCGAATACGTTATTTATTAATAATCGTTCTTCTAAAAAAACTGTTGTGCCGAGTCTATTTCTCTGATCGGGACAAGGGCCCATCCCATTCACGGAAAACCCTTCCGTGTGTTGCGGCAGTGTAACAACAATCGTTTCAACAATAAAAAGTGTTCGATTATTAATGGTAGTCACTATACCGTGGTATGTATTTAGGTATTACGACTTTGGCAACGACGGATTAAAAGGTCGGTTATTCAAGTCTCGAATAAAATTACGAATAAAAGATACATGTGATTTTCATCTATGTCAAATACTCGTCACGAATAAATCGTCAAATAAATCGTCTGGCCAAATCGAGCTTCGAATAACGAACAAAAATAACCGATAAATCTATCTATCTCTCTATCTATTCTATCTATTCTTCGACTAAAATCAGACGGATTCTCGGCGTCGCCGACTATCTACTAATAAATCCGTAAGATAAATCGTGGTGCTGTATCTGATTCTCGAATAAATCTGGAAGATAAGTAAAAAATCATCCGAAAGACAGGTCGAATAAAACTCTACAAACCAGACGCTCGACGAATAAAGATACAGATAAATTCTCGCCTTCATCCGACTTCGAATAAAAGCCAAAGATACAGAGTACCTTTATCTGAAAGTTATTTCAATATCTTTTTATTTATATACTGCTCATCTCTGTTATCAGATACGAAGGAAAAGAAAAACTTCTGGGAGTTCCTGTAATGACAAAATGTAGGAGTAAAGAACAAGCACTAGCAATATTCCAATTATGAGAAGAATGGGAACTAGCGTATACAGTGCAAACGGTTTGCTGTGATACAATATCGACAAATATGGGACGATGTCAAGGAGCTTACGTTATTTTAGAGCAAATGGTTGAACGGGATTTTTTGTATTTTCCGTGTCATCACCATATGTATGAATTAGTTTTAAACAGTGTGTTCAAAGAAAAGATATCGAAATCTTCTTCAGCTCCTGAAATAGGAATGTTTAAAAAATTTCGGGAAAAAATTAGTGTCGAAAATTAAGCTCACGAATTTTCGGTCCAGTTTACAAGACAATTATGTTCATTGAAAACTTTAGGAAATAGAATCAAAATTGGACTTCTGCTTAAATACCATAAAACAGGAGCAACTAAGAGGTAATTATATGTATATAATTCTTTGAATTAATGATTATTTTCCTTGGTGGAACTTGTCCAAATTAATCTGTTTTCATATTCCTGGACCTGTCCACTGAAGGAACTGGGTTATCGTAGGCAAATGCCTTAGAATAATGTTCCGAATCAGGGTTTACTGACTGCGTCGTTTATTTTCGTAGATACAGAGATGTCGCGGCAGCGTCCGGAATAGATCTACTAGCTCAACTCTAACTGAACTCTTTCGCGTCGATAGTCCGCTAACTTATATCCAAAAAACGCCTGTTGACTGATTGATGGAAGTCCTTTCGAGGAACTTCCACCAATCAGTGAATTTAACATAACACGCCCACGTTCCACGTCCCTCATGCATGAGAAGGGTGAGCGCATCGTTTTGTTAAAATATAATTTTGGTGATGCAGGGGGGTGTCTTCCGGGCCAGGTACTAAGTGCGGTACTTGACCGTTGGCTTACGTCAAACGAGCCCAGCTTTCCCAGTTGATAGAAAGCAGGCACACGTCGCTGGGACACTCTAAGTTGGAGACCCTTCAACTACCCAAAAATGGAGTTCACTTGCGATATTGAGTTCGTCGCTAGGAACTACAAGGACACATCTGTCCGCCAAGTGGCCAAAGTCTTTAAAGACGTTTTCTCAAAAATAGTGTCTTATATCGTCCAAACCATAAATCTTTCTTAATCATGATGCGCCGAAGATTTCTCTTCCGACACCTAGCTAGCCGCTACACCACCATGTTATTCCGTGACGAAGTTGCAATAAGCAGCGAGGAAATTGTAGGAATACGAGACTTTTGTATATTTATGGCTTTGTACATAGAAGTATGGTTTAATGCTCCGATTCCAGCTATAGCCACACGTCAAGATTTACAATTTTTAAAACAGCTTGGCGGCCATAAAAAAAATTAATGTAGACGTAAGCCGAATAGGATTACATAAAGGCATTTGTGGTACTTGACACCAGAATCTGAAGCATTACTTTTTTTACGCAGATTTATCATTTGAAAAAAAGCATATGATGAAGAACGACCGTATCTCGTTTAGAAAACGATGAAGTAGTAATTTCTTCGAAAAACATTTTTCTAAGAGATATTTAAAATCTTGTTCATATCGGCATAGAAAATTTAATTTCTGTAGAAAGTCGAAAGTGTTTTACTAGATTTTATATTTCTACAGATTTTTTGCAGAAAGACTAGGTGTAGAAATAGTAAAAAATTTGAAAATAGTTAACGATACTGCAGAGCGAGGTGTAAAACTGATACCAAAATATAATACTTTATTAACAAGAGACGAAGAAAATAAACAAAATATTTATAAATACTAGAAGAGTACCTACAACGGTATCCGGTACAAATAAATCTAGCTTTGTAGAAGACGTATATCAACAAGTTTTATGTATTCTTTTAATTTATATTAAGTGTTTTTTCGATCAATTGTATATTGTATATAGGTTAAGATTTAACAATATTCCGTTCATCATAATACAAATATATACAATTGTAAATGAAAGGTATTATATATAGATTATGGCAAAAAAACCCTAACTGCGTACAGTGACTACGTTATTTATTCATTTTGGAGATCAAATTCAAGAAATTCATACACATTTTTGGAAGTAATACATAAATAGTATTAGTATAAAATAACAAAATACGGTTATGTTCGAAACTCGAAGTGAAATTACTACAAATCTTTAACTCAAATGCGGCACGGGTTTCCGTTTCCATTGTCTGATTGAGCTGAAATTTTTCACATATCATTTTTTTACCAAGTGTCACGATTTAGGGGTGTAAGACCAGCAAAATGGAATAAAAAATGTTATCTCCTATAGCTAAGGACTATTCCAGTACATAATTGTAAACATCTTTGTTATTAATAAATATATGAAAAAATGTGTCAAACAAAAGTTGTATTTTTAGAAGAAGTAAATATAATGCTAAAGAAAAAATTTTTTTTGGAATCCAATTTTCGAAATTGCAAAGTTGCGAAATGTTTTTTTTTACGATGACTTTGTACGTTATTTGCATACAGTTACAGAGCATGGAAAGACAAATTCAACAATATGTAAAAATGTATATTTACGATGTATTATAATGGAGAAATTCAAATTTAAAAATTTTAAATTTTCAAATGCAATGTGGCACGGGTTCCCATTGTCCGATCGAGCTGAAATTTTAAACATACCACTTTTTCACCAAGTGTCATATTTTAGGGGGGTAAGACCAAAAAAATTTTTTTTAATTATTGGTTCCTATAGCTAAGGACCACCGTAACGTATAACCAATAATTATACCGGGTGTCCTAAAAATGTTGTACTACCTTGAAAGGGATAATTCCTGAGATCATTTGAAGTAACGTTTTGCTTTGCAAAAATGTTCTCCGTGGCTTTATTAACCCTTCCGTTACCATGGATGAGATATCTCGCTACCACTATGTCGCATATACGACGCTATGGACGAGATATTTCGAGTCAAAACACTCATTACTCGACGCTATGGACAAGACTTCTCGCATCGCAAGTTCTGCTACGCGATGGTATGAACGAATATGTTTTTTATCTATCCTTGAATATCTGTCGTCGTGTACTTATGCTTCCATATACAGGGTGTTCCGTAACTGGTGGTACAACCGAGCAGGGGATGATTCTACTTGAAAAACTGAGTCGAAAATATAGAATATAATATTTTGATACAAGGCTTTGTTTTCGACAAAAATGAGTTTGAAAATTTGTCTAGTGCGCGTGCACTCGTCTTACTTGCGGCTCAACGGATTGCACTGCCTCACGTCTGGATATCTCGGAAATTGCCTTCGTACTTCGTCTATGTTTACAAACATGCACATGTTTACATGTGCCTCTTGGGATTCGAAGAATGCTAATTTTTCAACAGGATTTTTTAAGTGAAAATTATCAGTGCTGGATCGGTCGCAGTGGCAGAATCACCGTTATATTTTTATTTGTAGGGTCAGGTGATCGTATCGTGTATCGTGATGACATAACGAGCATCGAACAATTACAACAAAAAATGGTGATAGCGTTTGAACACTTAAAGCAACATAATAAGTGCACATTACAAGAGGTTCGAAGGAATTTAATACGTAGAGTCCAATTATGTCTACAACAACGTGGACAGCACATCCAGCAATTTATGAATTAAACGAATTCCTCAAAGGTAATTCTAACATTGTAATCTCGACCTTCGATTTATTCGATGTATACAAAGCTTGAAAACCTTTGTGAAAAAAGGTTGAGGTAACTCAGAATAAAGTCCGTTGAGTCGCAAGCAAGCCGAGTGCAAGCACACTAGAAAAATTTTCAAACTCATTGTTCTTGAAAACAAAGCCTTGTATAAAAACAATTTTATTCTATATTTTCCACTCAGTTTTTCATGTATAATCACCCCCTGCCCGGGTGTACCACCAGTTACGGAACATCCTGTATATATCCTTATCCGTTATTTGGATTTCGCTTCGAATAACTGAGATATGGATCCGAGATCATAGTATGTACAAATGAACGGTTTAAAAACTATGGACCTCGAGGATGTTGTAGCTGCTAGAAATTTCTTATTTTTGAAAGTTAAACAAGTTTATTTAAAATGTAACCTAATGAAACCTTCGAAAATATAACAATTTGTACATTATAAATGTTTGAAACTGTTTGACGTTTGAAGTGACAGCATTCGAAAATAAGAAATATTAAAATTTGAAAAAATAGAAAAATTCGAAATGAAACATTTGGTGAATTGTAAAAGCTCCAAAATTTATTATATACTTCAATACCTGTGTAATAATTATCACTAAATAAATTTTTAATTACTTTGTTTCTTTCCCCAAAAAATTCCAACATTGGAGTTCACAATGGGGCGGTCACATAAGTGTTACCCCATAATTTCTTAAGAACATCAATTTTGTTTGATTCAATTTAGAAATGATTATATTCGCGGAAACTAATAAAGTAATCCGAATAAATTTCTTTCACATGTATTCTAATTATCTGTATTTATAATTTTTATGAAATCATATGACATTTCCATTTATTGTTAAGACTTTTACTCATTGCAAAACGTGTCTAAAATTGTTTAAAAAGTACAAATTTATTTGTTCAAACAATTGTACAAATAATAAAATGTACTTGTTGAAACAATTGTTTAAATAATAATGATTAATTTCTGTAGTTCTTCATTCAATTCTTCTTGTGTTTTTGTTGAAGCGAATGTTCGTTGATGCAAACGAATCCAGTCCCCCTACTCTATAAATTCGGAATTCGTTGACCACTACGCCAAATTATCTATTATTTATGTACCCTAAAATTCAAATAAAAAATAACACTTTATTTGCAAATAAGAAATAATAAATAAATTATCTGTAAAATTATTAAAATTATTTTCAAATAAATAATTATTAATGTAATTTGTAATTTTTTCGTAATTTGTAATTTTTTTGTAATTTTCGACCTCTAATTGTAATAAATGTGAAGATTCTTACATCTTTCAATGCTTGTTTTTCCCGCATCAACAGATTTCCACGAAATTTTTACAATGTATATAATTGGCACAAAACACATTTTTTAAATTTTCAATATAGGACCATATTAAAAAGTTGTAAATAAAATTTTTAGTATTTTCAATTGCAATATTTTCAAAATTTTTTCACATCATGTAGTATACTAATTGTATTTTTTTAAAATAAAGATGCAAGTTGTATAGCCCAATATTACAAAGGTTAATAAAAGTATCCGAATATTAATAAGAGTTGGGCAAAAATTTATTTTAAAATTTCGAATACTAATAAATGAAAGCTACCTTTTATTCGAACTCGTTTCTCTCAGATACATATTCATCACAGTTCATCCGTCAGATACTTTTCACTATTTTCATTTGTCGTCCGTGGGTCATCCGAATCGCGAACTAACGGCTATGCGTATTCGACGCCTCTAGCGGCGAGAATTTATTTCAGAGAATTTATTTGGAGATACAGCTGATGAGTTGCAAAGTATCTTGGACTTGTATTCGACAGTTCGAGGCAGCGCCCCCATTTATTCGACGGCGAATTTTGTCAGATACTTTCAACTCAGAATGTATCTTTGATTTTCGACGTACGATTTCCTGCGTGACCTTGAGATTTATTCGAATGCTCGATGTAGGGAAGATGATTTATTCGATCTTTTATTCGTGACGTGCATGAGGAATAGATGAAAATCACATGTATCTTTTATTCGAAATTGTATTCGAAGTTCGGATAAAACACCGAGCGACGTTGCCAAGCCGTAATACTTACGTCGTAATATGCAAATAAGTACTATGGTATAGTGACTCTCATTAATATTCAAACAAATAAATTTTTATTATTTAAACAGATCTTTAAACCGATACATTTTTATTACTTAAACGATTGTTCAAACAAATAATTTTTTATTATTTAAACAGATCTTTAAACCGATACATTTTTATTATTTAAACGATTGTTTAAACAAATAAATTTTTATTATCGAAACAAATGTTTGCACCAGTACATTTTTATTACTTAAACGATTGTTTACCCAAATAAATTTTTATTATTTAAACAATTATTTAAACAAATAAATTTTTATTATTGAAACAAATGTTTGCAGCAGTACATATGTATTTTTGAAACAAATGTATAAACCAGTACATTTTTATCACTTAAAGGATTGTTTAAACAAACACATTTTTATTACTTAAACAATTTACGTCACGTTTTGCAGTGAGTAAAAGTCTTTATAATAAAAGGAAATGTCATTGAATTTCGCCATCGGTACTCTGCTGGATATTAAGTTATCAAGACAATTTTATAAAGAACTCTTTACATTTTGTATAGACACACGTACATAGGCATTGCATGTAATGAATGCATTTTTCTGCCTACGGTTCTGAATTACCGACTTTGTAAAAAATGCAGAAATTTAGAACCGAAGACATCGACGATTTAAATTATCTGGAACAGTACTAATATTATTAGTACCAATATTATTTTAAGGCATTAAAATTGAAACAATGAATTAAAAAATTATTACTGAAAATATATATTTATGACGCCAATTATCAATGGATGGGTATAATTTTTTAATGAATTGTACTGCAAATTTCATCCTGATATCTCTTACGGTTCAACATTTATTTTAAAATGTCACGAAATTTCTCGACCCAGCACAGTGTCCGGCCATCTAAGACTGTATATCGCAATGCAGCATTCGCTTTAGATAATTTTAATTTCGTCAATTTTAAAATATTCATCTTTTTAAAAAACAGGTCTGTAAAGAGGACACTTGGGGCTATATCCTCATTTTTTTGCTAATTTTTAAAAAGTTCCCTTCTATGAAAAGATTGCATTTCTTGAAAACAACGCGCACCTTCAGCCAAAAAAAAAGTAACACATGTTTCGTTCTTCTACTCTCGGAATCATTGAGCAGGGATCGATGCTGTCGTTGCACACACATATATATATATGTATATCGTCGCCTGTGATTGCACCTATATATGCATATATTTGTAGCCGCTTCGACTGCGGCGAACGTAGATAGAAAAGGACAGCATGCAAACACGGCCGCGTGGCCGAAGGCGCAAGAAAACGGCAGCACAACCCGATGATATTATTATCCGCTTTGTACCGTGTTTGGACTTAGTTTGTTCAGGAAAACACTTTCAATCGATACGTCATGATATCATTATGATTGCGTTAATAAGAAATAATATTAGATTTAGTTGGTAAACACCAATACGCTACTGGTTACAATGTTTGCCTCTGATACTGAATCGCGACTATATGGACCGCCTGGAGACAACAAAGTAAGCGTTTCACCGTCACTTATTAAAACAATAAAATGTTTGTTACAATTCCTAATTCTGCCATGAGAACATAATTAATCGATCGCAAATAGTTTGCTGATGAAAACAAGTCTAAACACGACACAAATCCTGTAAGTTAGACGGTGCCAGTATTGATATTTTTTCCTTCGAAGTTCATCAACGAATTTTATTTCACTAGCTGACCGTTCCATTTCGATAGAGTATATGCACGTGTATCTGTACGTAATACATAATCTAAAGAGTTCTTTATAAAATTGTCTTAATAACTTAACATCTAGCAGAGTACCAGTGGTGAAACCCAATTAAGTCTCCTTTTATTATAAAGACTTTTACTCATTGCGAAACGTGACGTAAATGGTTTAAGTAATAAAAATGTGTTTGTTTAAACAATCCTTTGAGTGATAAAAATGTACTGGTTTATACATTTGTTTCAATAATACAAATGTACTGCTGCAAACATCTGTTTCACTAATGAAAATTTATTTGTTTAAACAATTGTTTAAATAATAAAAATTTATTTGTGTAAGCAATCGTTTAAGTAATAAAAATGTACTGGTGTAAACATTTGTTTCAATAATAAAAATTTATTTGTTTAAACAATTGTTTAAATAATAAAAATTTATTTGTATAAACAATCGTTTAAGTAATAAAAATGTACTGCTGTAAACATTTGTTTCAATAATAAAAATGTATTTGCTTAAACAATCATTTAAATAATAGAAATTTAGGTACTCAAACATCTGTTTAAATAATAAAAATTTATCTGTGTAAACAATCGCTGAAAAAGGTCGGTTATTCGAGTCTCAAATAAAATTACGAATAAAAGATACATGTGATTTTCATCTCTGCCAAATAAATCGTCACGAAGAATCCTCAAATAAATCGTCTGGCCAAATCGAGCTTCGAATACGAATAAAATATTTTCTTAAATTTATTTTTATTCGTCGCCTAAAATCGTTCGGATACTCGGCGACGCCGAATCCGTCTAATAAATGGTGGCGTTGTATCCGACTATCCGAATAAATCCTGAATATAGCCAGAAAATCATTCGAGAGGCAGATCGAATAAAAATCTCAAAACCAGACACTCGACGAATAAAGATACAAATAACTTCTCGCGATTCATCCGACTTCGAATAAAAACAAAAGATAGAGAGTATCTGTATCTGAAAGCTATTTAAATAATTTTTTATCGGATACTGCCCAACTTTGCTGTATATACGTACGACCACCTGGCAACGTCGAATCAAGATGTTAGTTATTCGTTGCCAAATAAAATTAACGGACAAAGATACATGTGATTTTATTCTTTCTGAATAACTCGTGACGGATAAAAGTGTCGAATAAATAATATGGTAACATCGAGCTTCGAATAACGGATAAATCTCGCGCGACATTCGGATTCGAATAACCCACAAGTTTACAAATGAACTCCTTCTAATAAAATCTGACAGATAAACTATGCGATCAAGTTCCGAAAGATACAACCGTAAGATACATGATGGCGCTGTAATTGATTGTCAAATAAGAATTCAAGATATCGAGAAACCTCTCGGTGAGACAAACGAATAAACTCTCTAAAGCAAGCTCTTGAAGGATAAAAGTTACAGATAAATTCTCTCGCTCCATCCGTCTTCGAATAATAAACAAAAGATACAATATATTTTGTCTAAAACTTATTTAAATAATTTTGTTTAAATAATGTTGTACATACGGACGACATTATTTCTTGTGTCAGAAGAGTCACCGCTAGTTACATATACGTAGATTATATTAATACATTCTGGACGGTGCGCTGTGGCATAAATATGCTTTTAATTCCCAAATTCAATAATTCCCCAATTTATTGTAAGTAGAAGAGTAAATTCAAGAATAAATTCAAAAACGTGTAGAGACTATGTTGATCGAAACATCTTAAAAATTATAGAAGGATTAAATTAATTAAAGAAACTTATAGAAGGATTATAGAGGCTTATAGAAGGAAACATAGAGGAGCCGTGTCAGCGTTTGGAAGACAGAAGACGTCAATTGGCATTTCCCGTTGACAATTTGTTAAGGGAATTAAACAAAGTTTATTTCAGATTATACATAGATGGGACAACGAATATCGTAATATGCGCATGCATATCCGCAATATGTGTTCTATCTACGTTAGAACGCAATTGCTCAGAATTCTAGGGGTACGGGCGCAACGATACAAGTCAGTTAGGAATAATTCACTTAAGGATTGAACCAAAATGTGCAACGGACATAGTTACTCTGTTACTACGTTTAGGATATTCAAGGTCATAATAATAGATGGGAAAATAATGGTAAAAAATGGTTATTTCATTGAACTGTAAGGACATTCATAGACTTCTCTAAATGTTTAATAGAACTCTTTGTAATGCTAATAAATCAGCAATGTCAGATATATCGATGCAGTAACAACTACATATTATTACAAATATTAAATGGTAATGTGATGTAATAATATAATTTCTGTTTACATAAATCAAATCAATCCACCGAAGTATAAATTTGGTTAAACATCTGCAGTTTAATTGTGATTAAATCGATTGATTGTGTTTAATTGTGTGTTTAATTATAGATCACGCAGTAAATATTTGTTTTTTCTGAGGTTAGTAATGAGCTTCTAGTTTCAGGGCAACTGTAGATGTATTCTTGGAGTAATCATTCGGAGTTTATGCACCCACCGAACGTTTGACTAAACGTTGACGTTGTCGGACGCGTAACGTTAGCAACCTGGCCGGTCGCCAGAAACACTTGTTGCCGACGGATGAAATGAGAATAGAGCTTCTCCCAATACTGTACCTACACATTGCACACTGTATACTGTATACTGTATACTGTTTGAGATGGTTCAACCTATGTAATCGCATTGCTACATAAACCAACCTTCGAATCAGAAAGCCAAAAAGATGAACGAAACAGAACGTTTTACAGATAATTAGAAAAAAATTTTTACTTCTGTTTGGTTGGTTCTTATGTATCCTCCGTAGCCTACATATACTTTCAACATCACTATTGCTCATTACATGTTCACTAAATATTTTTGGCAATTTGTCGTACGTTTCTATTTCTATCATAAATACTACTAGGGTACATTCTAATCCCAATTAGCGATGCCGTCGATATTAATATCAATAATAATACGTATAATAGTGATACTAACAATTACAATGAGATTAATAATAATAATAATAATAATAATAATAATAATAATAATAAAGAAACTAATCACTAATGAAAAATAAGCAACATAGAAATTAGAGTGAAGATATCAGAAAAAATTACATACTTGCGTTGTTTTTTTTCAAGGAGGTTATTCCTGGCTGTTTGTTCTTCTAGTAGAAGTCTCACGTCATGCATTTCACCGTTCAACTTTTGTACACGCCGTTTCCATTGTCCGACAACCTGACGTTGTTCTTCAACTTCTTCGTAAGCATCGGTTAACTATAGAATTAAATCAATTAAATGAATATAATGTAATTAAATTAAATTAATACAATTAAATTAAGTTTTTATATTATGTATAATGCATAGTTGTATTTTTATACGTGCGTGAACATGATTTATGTGAAATCTTTTCAAATATTATTAATTCTTTGCACTGGAGATACATTTTGGCATTTGCTTTAAAAAATACGACAATTAAAAAATAATTGAATGTACAATGCTAGCTGTGTACTCTGCAACTGCATTCTAAGCTTCTTATAATATAAACTGTCAAAATAGCTAGTGTTCCAGTACAGTGAATTCAAGATATAGGTGGCCGAGGCCTCTACGATACAGATCGCAGAATTATACCCACTACCGTGGGGTATACCTCGTGAGAAGCCAACAAGCTCGAGAACCGCTGTCGCCAAAGAGTGTAAACACACACGGGTCGGGTATATCGGTGTGAGACCAGAAGACCACTACTAATCCAATAACAAATTTCTTTGTCATTGTTTTTTATAGGACTTTCATCAACATATTCGAGGCATTTCTAATAAAAATGATATCAAATATGATATAATTCCGATCATATTTATTTGTGTAAGGGAGATAAAAGTAGCTTCCTATTACAATTATATTAACGGACAATTAGTGTAAGTATGATCAGAATTGTATCGTGTTTGGTGTCATTTTAATCAGAAAAATTCCACAAATGTATTGGTGAAAGTCTCGTAAAAAAATAATGAAAAATCCTACACTGACCTTTGTGCGAGTCTGGCTAGTGCCAGGCCTGAGAAAATATAATCTATTCAGAAGTGCCTCAAATGAAAATAATATCGCAGATACTGAAGGATTCATTCATTCCAAGACAATTATTTTAATCAATTAGACAATCATTCCAATCCTCGGGATGGCAAGGAAGACAAGACTTCGCTACTCAAAAGCGCTCCTACTGAGACATACAGGGTGGCTCAAATAAAGTGCTACTAATTATTAAATATCTTCAAAATTGTAATAGTTATCGATTGAATTGTTTCTTCAATTGAATAGGACAAGGGGATTGGTTTATTTGATACATAATAGATATTTCTATGATGGCCGTTAGCCACTCTGCACTTATCCCAGGACCATACAAGGTTAAAGTTCTCATGAACCTACGGAAAATGTCTCACAGTAAGCCAAACTGATTGCTTCAGTGAATGAAGTAGGTAGAACTTGTGTGAAATACATAAAACTCGTACGGCATTCAACTTGTTAATATACACCTGTACAATAATATATCGGTATTAAAACTTTTAATGTGTATGTTTAGTCAACTCATAACAGTGAAATTAAAGATAAAGTCCAAAGGCGACTCTATAAAGGAATTAATTGTAAGTGGACTATCGAGTTCTTCGATGCGAGCTAATATTAATATTATAACCCCTCAATGTATGTAGACACAAACACAAGTATTTTAATATTTCAGCAATTTTCCATTGTTTTACTCTGTTTCGAGTGCTGCAGAAGAAAATCAAGTTGCATTTATCTACTCTACTTTAATTCTTTATTAAACTGAAACGGAGAATCTATCATTCAGAAGGATCAACTTTATCGTACGATAAAGTAGAAGATTAATTTGATTGCACATACCTTTTTCTCCAATTGTTTCTTAAGTCCCACCAATTGTTCAAGATCGTCTTCGTGTTGTTGCGCCATTTTTCTTTTAGTGAACTCAAGTTCTCTGACAGCGTGCTCATATCTCTGTTTGTAAACGCCACCGTCTTCGCCGTCCTCCACATCGGATACAACGCCATTTAAATCAGCAGCTCTTGCATACAAAAGTTCCATTTCCAAACGTTCGGTCGTTTGTTGCAGATTTTTATTTGTTTCGGTAACGTCCTGCAGTTCTTTCTCGAGTCGCAGGCGTTCGGACGTTTCTGCATTGATTCTTTCTGCTGCCAACGTAGACGTCGAATGTTCTTCTGCGAATTCGGCGGACATTTCACTTAACTGAAAGAAAACTTAATTTTAGAAGTTATGAAAATAATATTATTTTGATAATGATCACGTCAGATACGAATTCAGACTCGTCTGACTTTACTTTCCAAATGCAACCAAAATATTTCTTGTATGCGGTATATTGGTTCGAGTACATTACTGTACATACATACATGTTTGTACATATTTCTAATTGACTAATTCGAGAGGATTTCCGAGAAAGTAGATCGAGTTTTAAGTTGTTTGCTTACTTGTATAAATACGTTTGCTTCAAAGTTCTTTAAAAAATTGTATAATCTTCCGCATACTTCTCGTGGAAAGAAGATCTAATTGTAAGATTCAATATTACGATATAAAGTGGTACAAAAATAAACTGGATCATTGTTGCCATCGTAAATTGCACTAAATTTTTCATTTCAACATATATATTTTGTATTGTATATACAAATAGCAATTGGTGTATGAGCCTATTGCGAAGATCGTAAATGCTTTAAACTACGCGCATACATATTGTATATGTTCATATGTATGTGTATGAATACATATATACGTATTAGGGTGGACCTTCGCTATAATTGACGAAAATTAAAGTGCAAGATTATTTTGATCCTCCCCCCCCCCCCCAAGAATTGTGACGCTTGTTGGGAAAATAATATAATCTGCAAAAAATTTGCGGTCGATTGGATCATGAGGACCTGAAGTCCATCGAAAATTTTTAACTTTTTAAATCTTGACATATACTGACTCACGAAAGTGTTCGATGCCCTTTAAAACAGTATAACCCTTTTTTAAATTGGACCAAACGACCTGAATTTTTTTGAGCAATTAGAAAAATTGATTTACCGAATGACATGCAAAAAAAGATTGTGAAAAAATTGCAATTGCTAGGAATTATGAGAACAAATAAAAAAGGCACTTTCCAAAACTTTTTTATTTGAGCCTTTCTTGAAAATTTTAGATATGGGGTTTGTAGATCTATGTTACTCATACACATACTGACAATTTCATCTGTGGATTTTAAGCAGAAACTGACCAAAAATCGTGAAAAACTACCTTTTTCACCACTTTTAACTAGTTGTAGCTTGTGTGTATATTAATCGCTTCCGATGAAATTTTCAGCAGGTGCATAACTAACATAAATTTACAAAACGCATATTTAATCATTAAGTCTCAAATAAAAAAGTTCTAAAAGTGTCATTTATTTTCTCATGTAATTCCTACCAACTGCAATTGTTTCAAAATAATTTTTGCACATTATTTGGAAAACCAATTCTTCTAATTGCTGAAAATAGTCAGGTCATTTGATTTAATTGAAGAAAAGTTATACTTGTAGCGACCATGGTGCGGGGGAACGTTAGAATTTTCGGACACGGAAATTCCATCTTTCCCAAGTGCGTACCGTAGGAGGTAGGGTTAAGGGTCTGGTCATTTAAATAACGATTGCCAGAACCTCTGCGCGGCCGTTACAGCATCCTTGAGAGTAATGTCCCCGAATGCAGTTGTTTTGGGGGAGGAAACTTTCTCTATACCCTTGTGGGGGTGGAGAACCACTCCCCTTATTTGAACGGGTTTCGGGGACTTTATTAACGCGCCTCAGGAAGCAGGAGAGTGAGAAAGCTACGAATGTTCCGTCTAGACGCATCGCGTTACGTTTGCGACCCGTTGATTTCTTTGCGACATACTTGTAGCATTTTCTTATTGACGCCTTCATAGTATTAAACAGTTTTAATATCAAACGCGGGTTACAACATTCATTCTCTACCTCAATATCCCAAATACTGTTTTAAAGGGCGGTTGAATATTATCGTGAACCTGTTTCAATATACCTTATGATATATCATTGAATTTTCATAGCATAAACAATTATTAATGGAAAAAACATCATTGACCTTGAAAAAATTTTTTTTCCTATAACTATATTCACTTTCTTATATACTAAAACTTTTGTTTGAAGAGCTTTTTCATATATACATAACTGACGTGGATATTAAATAAATTCATTCATTTGCTCTTTCGTTTCATATGGTACGATACTATAGAAAAATGACATTGCAGCTATTTCGGGTGCCAAATACCATAAATGGTTAATTATCCTTTTCATCGTAGTACAGTGTTCTGTCCCATAGTAAGACAATCGCCTATTCCTATAGTGTGAAAATTTTATCCCCACTACCAGGGGGTCCCCCTTGGATGCTCGGTTGCACTACAATGTAACACGATCCGAGGCAGTATATCAATGAGGAATACAGCGAATCCGCTTTATATGTCAGAAGCGTGGGTCTTGTCGTGCGCTGGGCACTCTTTCTTGATGAAGTTGCGAACGTAGAAAAGGACAACGATAGTCTACCGTCTTCTACAGCTCGCCGCGGTAGGTATACACGTCGTAATTCCTATCTCCTGTGTATTATCTGTTAAAATCTAGCGTCGTTAAAACTGCCGTCGAGGTCCCACTATTCTTTGCTGCAGTATTGAACGTACAAAAGTACAGCGAGCTCGAGAACTTCTTTATTTTTCATTATTATTTTATGGGACTTTCGCTAACATATTCGTGGTATTTTTCTAATGAAAATAATATCAAATATGATATAATTCCGATTATATTTGCATGTATCTGCATGTGTGAGTTTCCATGTTTTCAAACAAAAGTTGTAATATACTTTCTTATACCGGGTATTTCACCTAACTTGACCACGTTAAATATATCGCTTATTTTGTATGATAGAGAAAATGTCAGGGGGAGAAAATATTCTGTTCGAAGTTGTCAATACAGTGGTGGGCCGAACTTTTTTTTCAAGGTAATTTTTTCGAGATTTCTAGGTCATCGTACTTTTTAAAAATGGGACTGCATATTTTCACTACAAGAGTCTTATAGCTTATAAAGAAACGAATACAACGAGGTGCACTATGTTGACCTTTACGTAACCTTTAGCGAGTAAATTATGAAATGTTTGTCAGTAACTTCAGTACGCGTTCGGGGACGGTAAATGAAGGAATTTCAATTTCATTGAAACAGTCTTAAGTTAAATCTTTATTTTAGAAAGTGTTCAAAATGTGCATCATAAACTTGGATACATTTTTGGAGGCGGTAAATAAATTCTTGCTGAATATTTTTAAGTTGTTCTACAGTAATTGATCTACATTCATGAAGAACACTTTGTCGCATGTTTACTGATACCGATACCGTAGCTTGTTGTGCTGATACTGATTGTAAAGCGATAATCTTTTGCTAAGATTATTGCTTTGATAATAATGCTTGTAAACATACTTCAACCGATGAAAGAAGAATGTCTGTTCACAAGCATCAAGTACAATTACACAGTACACTGTTCAATGAAATTGAAATTCCCTCATTTACCGTCTCCAAACGCGTACTGAAGTTACTGACAAACATTTCATAATTTCCTCACTAAAGGTCAACATATTGCACCTCGTTGGATTCGTTCTTTTATAAGCTATAAGACGGTGTAGTGAAAATATGCAGTTCCATTTTAAGAAAATACGTTGACTTTGAAATCTTGAAAAAATGACCTTGAGAAATAAATTCGGCCCATCACCGTATTGGCTCCTTCGAACAAAACATTTTCTCCCCCTGACATTTAAGGAATAACGAAGATGATGACGGTATAAAGAAGTGAAGGTAGTTGCGCACAAAAGGTTCCACCTCACCGATTTTGATAAAATTTAAATACGTTGTAACACTCAACATTCTGAAAAACTTTTCCTATACATGTAACCGCCGCTCAGCATTAGTTTATGAGATATTCGGAAAAAACTGCAGCTTCTACTACATTGAATTTTGCCTACATCTGCACGTCCGTGACGTTCCTTGTTACAGCGTGGTGCAACCACTCGTTAACTTTTTTGCAGATACATAGACCGCGTGAACTTTTTACAACAAATGATGATGAATAATCAATTAAATGTTTCTTCCTCACGGATTTTGATGAAATTGAAATATGTTGTCAATGCCATCATTCTGAACAACTGTTCCCTATAGAAGTAAACGGCGCGGCGGTATCTTTTGGTTTCCGAGATAATCACAAAAAGCCGTTAGACTATCTACTGCGATTGCTGCCTATTTTGAATAACCGAATTACTTCTTTAGAGCGAGATAGGGCCTCAGACCCTCCCTTTGCACCCCGGTCGCGAAAAAACGACCACAAACTGAGTTTGGGTTAGGTTTTCGGGAAGGTATGGTAGGGGGAGGGGCGAAGCCTAAAGAAAAAAATTCAGTCATTCAAAATAGGCAGAATTCGTGATAGTGACTTTGACAGTTTTTTGCGGATAGCTTGGAAGCTAAAAGAGACAACTGCGCCGGTTACGTCTATAGAAAATAGTTGTTGAGAATGATGACCTTGACAACATATTACAATTTCATCAAAATCCATGTGGAAGAGGTGTTTTGAGAAGTTTACCCCACAATCTAACCCAAAACCTAACCGAAAAACTAACTCAAAACTACCTCGAAAACTAATCCAAATGTAATCTAAACCTAACCCAATCAAATTTTCATAATGTTTCATGTTTCATGAAATTTGGTCGTAAACTACTAAAAAGTATAAAAATCTGTAAAGTATAAAAATTTAGTAAAGTTAAAATTAAGCCTGTAATGTTTTATATTTAAGAAACCAAATCTTCATCATCATTTATTGTAAAAAGTTAACACGGTATACATATCGTTTCACGATCGTCGTGATATATTTATAGAAACAGTTAATGAGCAGTTGACGAGCAGTTAACGTGCACTTATACGCAAAATTCAATGTAGTAGTAGCTGCAGTTTTTCGCGAATATCTCATAAATTATGGCTGAGCGACGGTTACATGTGTTGAAAAGAGCTGTTCAGAATGTTGTTTTACAACATATTTAAATTTTATCAAAATCGGTGAGAAAGAATGTTTTATACACTATTACCGAATTAAATATAGTGACAGGGAAAAATTTGTTTCAAGGTCACTTTTAAAAGTTTTCATGGTCATGGATGTTTTTTCTATTAACAATTGTTTATGCTATGTATGTATCCTTAAATAGAAAAAAAAGACAAAGTTAACGATGTATCATAACGTATATTTTTGTCAAGATTTATAAAATTCAAAATTTTCAAATTTGATGCACCTCGGGTTCCAATGATTCAGTCGACCCCAAATTTTTCCCCGACCATTTCCCGAACACAAATCACAATTCTGAGGGTGAGATTAAAAAATTGTTTGGTAACAAAATAAGGTCCACTCAAATGGGTATACTTTCGATATTATTTATCATCCATAAAAATCATCAACGATTCTTCACAAGTATATCGTTTTTTGTATCAATTTTGTGACGGATTTCGAGAAAAGGTGGACACAATGAATTTTTATGTACCGTTCCTTGCTCTATTTCGATTATGCAAGGAATGAGAAATGAGCGCACATAAATTGTAATTAGTAGACTGTGGAATTTATTCATTTATGACAAAAATGGGTAGACGTAATTTAATATAGCAAAAACATTCGGAGAATTTAAACATACTATTGTGTTATTGTTAACCTACTAAACATAAGAGGGAGAAAAATAAATTTCTATTTCACTCCAAATTTTTGCAATTCATGTAATAAGTTTTTGCTTTGCGTTAAGATTCTACGTATCCATTATTGAAATAATTATTAATGTCCATTATCCATTATTAATAATATTACTCCGTTTTCCGAAGTTTTCGATTAATGTTTAGTTTCAGAAACTAACTCCTTGCGCAAGTATAGATAATGCAGAACACGTCCGTTTCGGATACGCATTATTAATAATATTGGAAGCGATTGAAGAGGGTGAATTTGCCGATTATTTTCTAAACTACATATCGTTGTAAAGTTTCAGTCGGTTGACTTTACTTTACGACATATTCGCACATCTTTAATTCTACAAAACTTGCCGATGTGTGCTATCTCCTCTTCGATTTCAATGAGCTTTACATATGTTGCCAAGGTCATTATTCTGAAGAACATTTTCCTTTAAAGTTTTTGGCGGTCTGCTTTAGGTTACAAGATATTCACAAAAAATTTTACTTGCAAATCCATGGGAGTTCTTGATGACGGACACCGCTGCGCGCGGCAGAGACATCGTACACTGACTGAGTATAATACAAACTGTTTTAGGTTAACATGGGTTAGGTTTAGGTTTGGATTATATTTGGGTTATATTTGGGTTAGATTTTACATGTACATGCAACTAAATGAGTTATAACTATTATAGGTTGTAAAAAACCATGCTGGAATTATATGCTTCAACGGTAACATATATATATGTAATATATAATAAGATTCTGTACCTCTTGACCGATACTATCCGAAATAGTTCTGTCTTCTGAAGCACGCGATAGAGACTGTCTGGAAGAAGAACTTTTTGCAATAATGTCCGGTCTAGTATAATATTGAAATCCACGTATCATAATGTTGGTAGCGCTTTGGCTTCTACCTATCAACCCCCTAGGTAGGTCGGCCGATCGTGGCGAGAACAGAACGTTATCAGCTTCGTTCTTATGCCCCAAACTTCTCCACTCGTCCATTATATGATCGGTTCTTTTCAGAAATTGCGAGATCTTTGCAGATAAATAGGAAGAGGCGGTTGCTGGTTCTAGGTGGGAGGCGGTGGGCCTGAAAGACTGCCTGACCCTCTGCGTATCGCAACCAAGTATAAAATTCAGGCTTGCGTCGAAGACGACCGGATCTTGTTCTTTAATCGACGCATCCTCTGTTGTGTTAGGAAGAACGTTCTCGAATGGGTATACTCTTCTTGGGGGTGTTGAGAAACGCGCGAGAGAGTCTAATCTTCCGACCGAACGAGGCCTTCCCGACACGGTGGACAGCGACTTCGAACGGTAAGATAACAGGCTGTTGGATGAAAGGCTACAAGGTGAGGGACTTCTCGTCGAATTCGAATCAGGCAGCTGTAGTCTGCTGACTGGTCTCTTTTGGGCGTATGGTGGCAGCGGCGGCCTTTTCAGCAAATTGCTCGTTAAGGCGGCTCTGGACAAATGAGTGGCCGTTGCCTCGAGACCGTAGCCGTCGTGTAACAAATTGTTCGGAGCCGATTCTTGCGAGCTCTGCGAGACTTCGTCAGTCGCCGAGTACGTTACTGGTACTGACGGCATATTGTATTACTATTATATTATATCTTCTTTTTAATCTTCCTAATCCTCTCGGTCGTTCAATATCCGAAATCGACCTAACCTCGATGACGTTTCAATGGCGATACTGCAGAAAAAGACAGCGAAATATTAACGAATTCAATGTGCAACAACCGTTCTTGGTTACTTGTACATACATCCCGGCGCACAGTTGTATTGTTCGTTGCGGTTCATGTCTCATAGTGGATATTTCGTCTTTGTTCATCAGGAATAATGTATACTAGAATAGAATGTGTAATACCTTCGTTTTAACAAATATTAAAGCGAATAGGAAGCGTAACGTTATGTGTTATACACTGGTCACACGTATACCAATGGTTTCGGTTTAGGTTTCAATTTCGATTCTCAGTTTCGAATTCGACCCGATGTGACGCTGGCGGCAACGGCGACAGCGACGGTAACGGTAACGACGACGATGTGTGTATGTTGAGACCACTGGATATGTTTCGTTTCTCTTGGCACAACGTCGTCGTGAATATCGACGCGCTCACCGTGATTTGAGAGACGATTTCTCGCCGGTCTGTTCGCGCACCTCAACTGCCGACATATCTCAAATTGGTTCTCGTTTTCGAGTAGACCGTGCCGAACAGATCATCGGATATGACTTGCCGCAAGCCTTCAATTGCGTAACATCAAACGACAACGCCCGTATCGAGAGGGAGTCCCGGAGCGACTAGCTCTTCTTGGGTCAGCCGATACTCGGGTCGGTTACGTTTCTTCAAGAAGACGACGGTCACCTTCGAGTTATTCTAAGTGAAACAGAGAGAGCGAAGGAGACAGTAGAACGAATAGCAAGAAGTACTAGGGAACACGAGATCTAGCCACAGTTTTGGCTTCGTTCCAAACCTTCTGTAACGTCAGCGAGGAAAGTTTTGGCGAATAGAAGACGGGAGAAGAAGAAACAGATCTCGAGATTTCTTGACAAATTTTACAGCGGGTCGCAACAAATGATTGACATGATAATGCGATGCGACTCACGTTTCGATCGAACGAACCTCAGGCGACCAAGTATTTTTAACTTGGTTAGCGCACATGAATTTTTTGATCGAAACTTGATTAGGTACGTTTTCGTGTTTCGTAGTGACCTTATTTTAAACATTACTAGAACGAGTACTTAATGGTAGCTGAACGCAGTAGGTTATGGAGCTCGTAGTGTCCGGAATTTAAGGAAAAAAAAATTAAACAATGTTTGTTGGAAGAAAATGTTATACATATGTGTAGGTATTATCCATTTGGATAATTGCAGTAAAACACGTGTGGCACCTACAGTCGGGGGCAATATTAAGTCGACACTCTTAAAAATCGCATAACTTTTGTAACATTGATCCAAATAACTTGAATTTTCTTTAGATATTAGACCGACTAGTTTGCTAGACAATGAGTAAACAAAAATTTCTTTAGATTGCAATTGGTTAGAATGATAAAAAAATGAAAGAATGATGATTCTTCAATTCTTTTATTTGAGCCTGTAACGATAATTTAACAAATGCGTTTTGTAGATTTGGGTAACTTATATCCATACTGAAAATTCCATCGAAATCAGTCAATGTTGCAATGAGCTACAAACGTTTCAAGATGAGTGCTTAAGGGTAAAAGTTGCAAATTTTCGACATTGCCAGGGAATTTCGCCATTACGTGGTCATCTTTAAACGTTTGTAGCTCTTTGCAACGTTGACAGATTTCAGTGAAATTTTCAGTATGCATGTAAGTTACCGGAATCTACAAAACACATTTCTTAAGTTATCGATGTAGGCTCAGATAAAAAAAGGTTAAAAATAATCATTTTTTAATTTTGTTTATCATTCTAAGTAATTGTAATGTAAAGAAATTTTTGTTTACTCATTGCCTAGCAAGCTAGTCAGTCTAATATCTGAAGAAAATTCAAGTCATTTGGACCAATTTTAAAAAAGTTATACGATTTTTAAGAGTGTCCACTTAATATCGCCCCCGACTGTATATTAAACTATGCTTCATTCGTCGTCTACGTCGACTACTTAACCCAAACTTTTTTGAAATGAAGAAAATTTCATTCAATCTGGACATTGAAGAACTTTTGCAGGAGTCTAGTTCAGATGTATTGCCTAAACCAAAATTCTAAAAAATATTCAGAATCGCAAAATACATTTTTTATAATAATAACAATTTTTAGTATATCATACTTCTCGTTTGAAACAATTGTTTTACGAGTATGTACAGTATAACAATTTGTCATACGAACCACTTTCATAGTGTGGTAAAATAAATATAGGTCAATGGAATTATTATCTAATTATAATAGAGGATAATGATTTATAATAGTTCGTTAGTCAGATTCATAATGCGATCAAAATTTCCTCGTAACACGGTATGTGTATCTTACTTGGCCTAATTGCATGACACGCGTAAGTATGTACATGACCCATGTAAGTAGTGAAACATATTGCTATTTCGCTATGTTTTTATAATCACAATGAATATTCGTTACATACCTGCATACTATTGCTTCAATCAATATTATCTCAATTAAATGTTACGAGCTCAAAAATAACGAATATTTAAATATTTAAACATTTTCGTTTATAGTATATTCCTGTCCTTGCAATTTAAAAAAGTAAATAATAGGTGAGATGTTGTGAGGAAGTGATATTAAAAGGGGAACCTCAATGCGAACGATTGTGTTGAAAACGAGTATCGCATTTGAAAAAGTAATGAATCGTACTCATTGGTGTATTTAATCAAATATTTATCTAATCCTGTTTATTTCATACAGCCACTCTACAGTCTTATTTGTTTATGTCTTTAAACAAAAATGTAGGATTTTAGAAAAAAGAGGGAACCGACCATAGTGGGACTCGAGCTTCGACTTCGCGATTGGTAGCTGTAATCAGCTCCTGATAATCTCCATACGTATTTCGTCAAGGGGTCTTGATACCACAAAAATACGGAACTTCGAGTTAAAGGAAAAAAATATTCTACGTAACTCTACGGTAATATTTTTTGGAACGCATTTAATAGTATTTGAAACAACTAAACAGTTTTGGCCAATTTTTTTTCCGAAAGAGACAAACGCACGTAGATATACCTTACAGGCCACTCTATGCTAATTGATAACATTTAAATTTGTTAAATTATAAGAGTTTAAAGTTTCGTGTCAATTAAACAGCTGAGAAAGTCGTAACTGGTAGTTTAATTATAAGAAATGCTACTTCTAACAACGTAGCTTCTAAATAGTTGTAAACAATGTTTTTAATTTTGAAATGGATAAACGAACCATTAGAAATTATTTTCTGCAGCCTCTTTCATTTCCCGTTCGTTTCGTGGAACACATTTACAATTGCCAAACTTGCAAGCTTTTATTGCTTGAAATGAGTGCCGCAGCGACACATCGCCCACACGTATAAAAGAAGAATTTCTCGAAAAGAGCGAAATATAGCCTTACTGAAAAATTTCATCGAACAAGAAGGTTTGGTATATGGGTCTGACACAGCAGAAATGAGGACAAGATTGCTGAGAGTTAAAAGACATAGAATATACATATACAATATTATTTTAGAAACTTACGAAATATTCGCCCGCTTGATTTGATTTTTTACAAATGTGTTCTGTAGGGATGTGAGTGTGACTAAATCAGGGAGATTGTTTAGAATTAGTGTGGACGCGACATCGTAGCGCCAGCGTGTTTAGGTCCTGCCTGAGAGGAAAAATGTAGAGTTATGAATGCGACTATGTTAGAGTGGTTGTTTAGGATAACTGTGGACGCGACATCGTGGCGCCAACATGTTTGGGTCTTGCATGAAAGGAGGGGTGTAAGGTCATGAGTCAGCAAATGTACCGACTATCAATAATATCAGATGCGATCAAACAGTCAGCAGAAACTCCTTAACCTTTTCGGTACGCGCGCTCTGTCCGCTGTGACAATTCTATTGGACGAGGCGCCGCGCCGCCGCTCCGAAAATGCACACATAGTGTGTGGCCAGTCCTCTTCTGTGTGAAGATTTTCCTAAGCGTTAAATAAGAACTGTGGTTAATAAAAAAACATTATAGATGGCGCTCGTACACAGAGGTCATGAGATGGATGCCGGATATATCCGGCGCTCGTACCGAAAGGGTTAAAAAAACAAGTTCAAGTCTCAATCTTTAACCTGGCTAAAATTCACCTTCGAAGACCACAAATTTTGGACTTTTTTTTATATAACCCCGATTTTTACGAGAAAATGCCAAAAATCTAAGTTTTAACATTAGGAATTCCATGGTTCAAAAGTTTAAAGTTGGCTGATTTTAAGTGTTTTCTACAGGTAAGGACGCCGCCATATTGGTATATACTCAGTTATTGTGCAATGAGCGGAGTCGCGAGAAGATTAGTCGGAGTTAGGTCCGGGTGTGTGTGAGAGTGTGTGTGCGCGCGCGCGCGCGTGTGTGTGTGCGTGTGTGAAGGAGTCGACTCGCCAGACTAGCCCGAGTACACTTGCAAATCTACGTTATCGACACTACCATGTAGGATTACAGTCTAGTGAGTTACTAGACTGCGGCCTACAACCGCCGGGAAACTGGAAACTGGTTGGAAAATCACCGTTGCGCATATATAGCGTAACGAAACTTTATTTCACGTGTTATCACGACGAAGGCTGATACAGGAGTTTAATGAGAGTTCTCCACGGCGGCAAATTCGCCGCGACTCTTCGAACACGTGGAGTCTAGAGAGGCGACTCACTCATGCCGCTCGCACGCGGCTAGTGCTGGTGATGCTAGCGCTACGGCAAGGTGCGAAAACGCACATCCCCCCCCCCCCCATGGAAGAGCAGCAGCGAACAAAACATTCCGCTCTAAGGCTACATGAAATTACAAACGACTCTTATAAACTACGACTTACATACTACCCGTACATTTCACAAGAACCTTAACCTAACGTACGGAGTCCGCAAAAGTGACTCTTTTGCGCGAGTAGGTGCGCACAGGCACGCTCGGCAACAACGTGGCGCCAATCGATGCTGGGACTACAAGCTCCTCACAAACGCTATGCACGGGTTTCAGCAGCTCAACGGAGACGCTGCGCGGTGAACCGTTGATCTCGATCGAATATACCTGTTCGGAAATACGCCGCAGCACCTGATGGGGTCCCGTGTAAACCCGTTTTAAAGGTCTTCGCACGGATTTGACAAGCATAAACACATGCGAACAGGATCCGAGATCGTTGTATACAAAAACCTTAACGCTACCCTTGTGCGCTACGGGCACAGGCTTGACGGCACGCATATACTGTCGGAAATGCTTGAGGAATGGTTGCGGATCAGGGCTAATATTATCTAACAAGAAAAATTCGCCCGGCAGACGCAACGAGATTCCGTAAACGTAATCGGCGGGAGAAGCGTTGGTATCGGGACGGATATAGGTATGCAACCCTACCAGTACGATAGGTAAAATGCGCGACCATTGCTGATTGGTGTGGCACATGATTGCTGCCTTCAAGACGCGATGCTCAACCATGCTGTTAGACGCGGGATGATACGCGGCAGTTCTCTTTCTCTGACAGCCGACAAGCGCCAGAAGGGATGAAAAGAGCTGTGACTCAAACTGCGGACCTAGATCACTCGTCAAAAATGCGGGAGCGCCGAAACGTGACTCCCAATGCACGAAAAAGTCGCGGCCGACCGCCTGAACGGACGTCTCCCTCAGAGGAACGGCCTAAGCCCAGCGAGAGAATCTGTCGATCATAAGGCAATACTGAAAACCTTCGCTGATCAGCAGCGTACCGACGAGGTCGATGTCCACGTGTGTAAAACGTCCGTCGGGCGCGATGAACTGGGACAGAGTCAGCTTGACATGTCGAGAGATCTTAGATTGCTGGCAATCAACGCACGACCGACACTGGCGAGCTATGTCGCGGTGCATGTCGGGCCAGACGTAATGCTGTCATATGAGTCGGTCAGTAACTTTCGCGCTTGGATGCGCGGGAGAATGAAAAACCTTGAACAATCGCTCGCGCATAGAGGTTGGGATATACGGACGGATGCACTCCCCGGATACGCTGCAATACACAGGAGAGTGATCCGTGCCCCAGGTGAGCCTCTTAAGGGGAAGAGAGTGGTTGGGCGATGTAAGAATTTCCCTAAGCTCGGGGTCGTTTTCCTGCTCGAGGGACAGTTTCGAGGGACAGTTCAGTTCGAGGCAGACGAATTGCCTCGGTACGTGAGAGCGAATCGGCAACGACATTTTCATTGTCGGGCAAGTAGAGAATTTTGGACGTAAATTGCGCTATGTAGCACAACTGCCGAATCTGCCGAGGAGACGCACCCTCAGAGTTCTACGCAAAGACATAAATGACCGGCTTGTGGTCGGAGTAAATGTTGAACTCGCGATCCTCTAGGAAATGGCGAAAGTGGCGCACAGCTTCGTATACGGCGGTAAGCTTGCGGTCATAAGTACTGTATTTGCACTGTGCCGGGAAAACTTGCGCGAGAAGAAAGCGAGCGGTTTCCAACTATCGGCACATAGCTGCTCGAGAACTGCACCCATGCCTCGTCGGAGGCGTCTGAGACAAGGCGCACGGTGGCCGATTCGCTGGGGTGCGTTATAAGGGCAGCGTTTGCAAGGTCATCCTTACATTTCACGAAAGCTGCTTCGGCTTCGGGGGTCCATTCAATGGATCGCTTATCACGTTTACACGCGTCATGTATGTACGCGTTTAACGGGGCTTGAATGGCGGCAGCGTGAGGAGTGCAACGCCGATAAAAATTCACCATTCCGAGAAAACGACGCAGGTCGTCGATCGTGCGAGGTTTGGGGAAACGGCTAATAGCCCCGATCTTGTGAGAAGTGGGTTTGAACCTCGCAGAGTTAACTAGATGCCCGAAAAAACTAACTCAGATACGTCGAAAAGGCATTTATCGCGGCCGTATCCAGGCCGGCAATTACGGTGTCGGTCATTGTAGTCTGGCTCGCAATTCGTGCTTTTCGAAATGACGCCTCGACCTGGCCGAACCACAGCGCAGGGTCGTTTTTAAAAAATGCGGGGAGTTTCGGCACGCGATAACTATCTACGCGGTTCGCGAACGCGTCGGAGTCTGATACGGAACGGGCGTTCAAAAGTTCGCGTGCAGCCTCGAGCTCCGCCTCTAACCGGGCAATCCTATCTACCGGCGTGGGTTGCAACATTTTCTCCACGTTAGCCGAAGACTAAAGCGGAACTAAAAACGAAGAAACGACTTAAAAATGTACGTCAATTGACCACGACGATGGCTTCCCGTGGCTTCTGTAACGGCGTCGGCAACGGTACCCACGTGGCGGTAGCAATGGCGGCGACGGTGGTACCCATGCGGCGTTGATGGCATCACGCTCGGCGGCTACAACGTGTAGCGAGCGGCCTGTCCGTTGCCTGTAAACAGGAACGGCGAATTGCAGCGAGCGAATTGCTCGCCGACAGGAAACCTCTTCCCAGTCGAATATCCGAACAACGTGCACGGGTTCCGAGCACGTGGAGGCAGGTTTTTCGGTGCGAAAAACACGCCGGCTGCTGTACAACGGCAACAGCAGGCGATATCCATTCCACGAGGCGTCGAATGTCTCATCTCAATTTTGAAAATTTTCCGAAAACACGACTATCACGTCGGGGTCACCAAATATAGGATTACAGTCTAGTGAGTTACTGGACTGCGGCCTACAACCGCCGTGAAACCGGAAACTGGGTGGAAAATCACCGTTGCGCGTATACGTAACGAAACTTTGTTTCACGTGTTATCACAACGAAGGCTGATACAGAAGTCTAGTGACAGTTTTCAACAGCGGCAAATCTACCGCGACTATTCGAACACACAGAGTCTAGAGGGGGACTCACTCTTGCCGCTCGCACGCAGCTAGTGCTGGCGACGCAAGGCCTCATAACAAATATTGCGTAATTATAGGAGGTGACCAAGGTACCTCAGTTTAGCTAATCTTATTACTTTACTAACGCGAAAATCCTGCAGCTGAACATGCGGCGTTCAGCAGTGGTAACGGGTGAGTTGCGTCAGCTTGTCGCGGAAAAGTGTCTCCACGTCCTGCTCTTGCAGGACGCATACATACATGAGTCAGCAAGGCTCAGGCAGCATTATCTGTGGATTTGGGATAGGATTTAATGTGGAGACCGTGCGCTCAAAAACTCTGAGAGCAACGGTAGCCGTTTGCAATTCTTGCTTCAATTGCGTCGTTCTCCTTCTAGCACGGCGATGAAATAGAGATGCACCCCAATGTTTCGATTCTTGAGGGATGAAATAGAGGAGAACTGGTTAGAGCAGGGCTGCTTAACTGGTGGTCATGAGCCACTCATGGATCTTTCCCATATCTTCCTCTTTCGACAAGAAACGCCCACTGCGTATCTCTACACGATGGAGATTAGTGCAGGGGATTGGACGCAACGAAGAAAGTGAACGAAAAAAAAACGCGACAAAAGGAGACAACAAGATTTCTGGAAAGGGCTGGAAGAATGGGATGTGATAATGATGATGGAGACGTGGTTGAAGAAGAAGGCATGGGAACAGATCAGGAACAGGCTGCCAAAGGGGTATATCTGGGAAACTCAATGAACAAGGAAAGAGGAATAGATGGGAAGGGCAATAATAGGAATATTAACGGGAATTAGGAAGGAGATAAAGGCGGAAAGAGCAGAAGTAGGAGGGAAGGAGGGAGAAATGACGATAAAGATGAGAATAGAGTGGGGTGGTGGAGGGTGATAGGGATGCATGTGAACGGGGACTTGCAAAGTAATGGATATGGGGAAGAGATTAAGGTGTAAGGGTAATTATAAGGGGGAACTTCAATGCGAGGACGGGAAGAGAAGAGGGACAGGTAGGAGCGGAGGAGGTGGGAAGGGGAAAGGGGCACAGGAGATCCAAAGATTCCAACATAAACATGAAAGGAAGGAGAATATGGAGGTATATGTAAGAGAGAGGGTGGAAGATTTAAACGGAAATGTGAAGGGAGACGAGTTAGGGGAATGATTCGGATCACCCCTGACGGTGTCGCTTAAGGGTGAAAGGGGAGGGAGACGAAAGAGGGGAGATGATCGAAAAGGCAGGTGTGGAAGCTGATAAGTAAGGGAAGGAGAAGAGGATCGAGAAGGATGAGAGAATAAGGATGGAAGAGTGGGATAAATATTTCAAGTAGTTATTAGGAGGAGTAGAATGGAGAGTAGGAAAGGGAGAGTTAAACAGAAGAGCGTAGGATGGAGAGGAGGAAATAGAAAGGAGTAAAATCAGCAGGGTGATAAAGGGCTTGAAAGAGAAAAAACGGTGGGGGGGGGGGGTACCGAACGAGGTGTGGAAGTATGGAGGGAAGGAGGTGGAGGAGTAAGTATTGGAGGTTTGTAATAGGGTGTGGAGAGGGGAAGAGTGGTCGAATTTTTTTACGGAGGGAGTAGTGAAAGCAGAAAGGTGGGGGACTATCGGAGGGTAACGGTAACATAAACTATGCGCTCCGGTGTTGGCGGAGAGATTGAAAGAGGAAGTGGATGGGAACAGGATGTTGCCTGAGAGCCAGATGGGTTTCAGAAAAGGGCTGGGGTGTATAGACAATATTTACGTGCTGAATTATATGGTGAACAGGCAGGTGAGGAAAAAGAGGAGAAGATTCATAATAATGTTCGTGGATCTGAAAGCGGCATTTGACTCGGTGGACAGGGAAATATTATTAAAGACGATGAGAAAAAAGGGGGTGAGGAAAGGACTGGTGGGGAGATGCGAGGGAATATTAAAGGAAACGAGAGGCAGGATGAGAGTGGGGGAAGAGGTAGGGTAAAGTTTCTGGACAGCAAGAGGGATCAGACAGGGGTGTCCGCTTAAGCCAGTAATGTTCACGTTATTGTTCGCGGATATGAATGAGGTACTGGAGAAGGGAGGTTGGATAAAGATAGAAGGAAAGACAATGTGCACCTTGGCGTATGGGGACGGTATAGCGATCGTCACCTGGTCGTTTGTTGGCCTCGGCGTCCAAGGTCCTCGCCCCTGCACTTGGACAGTTGAACATGAACTGTCTGAGGGAGGGGGAATACCTTCCGCTGTAGAGGCGGAGTTGGATGGTGCTCCTCTGTAAGGAGGGTAAGCCTGAAGACTCACTTTCTGGGTAACAGCCCTTTTGTTTGCTCGACGAGGCGGGCAAATTTTTCGAGAGAATAATCGCGGCCTGCCTCGATCCATACCTGTCGGGGAGAGTCTCGGAACTCCACGCGGCGCAGTTTAGCGAAATCTCTTGATATCGCCAACGTGTTCAACTCTATCCCCTGGGATAGAATAAGATAGGCCCTCATCTTTCACGAGGTGACTCCCTAATTGAGGAGAGCCACGGGAATTCATCTGTCCGACAGAAAGATAGAGTTTCCGGGCCGGTACGGGATGCGAGAGAGAAGGGTAGTGAACCATTGCTGTGGAACCTTGCGTACGACAGAGTACTTCGGGTCGAGATACCTCCCGGGGTCTATCTAACGTATTATGAGGATGACAAGTTAGTGCTGGCCACCGGAAGGTACGAGAAGAGGACCTATCGACTGGCAGAGCGCGGCGCGCAGTGGACGGGATCCAAGCACTGGGCCTAGAGGTGTCCCCCCGTAAGATCGACGCGTTGTGGTTTTACCACGTGTCTTGGCTGGTGCCACCTCCCCAGTACTGGGTCCGCGTCAGGGGTGGCGCTGTCAAAATCGGGTCCTACATAAAGTACCTGGGACTCGTCCTTGAAGGTCTGTGCCGCTTTGATCGTCACTTTGTTGGTCTTCTTGCTTCCCGAGTGGAAGGGATGACCGCTGCTCTCGATCGACTCCTTCCAAACCTCTGGGGCCCTTACGGACGGGTTAGGTGCTTATGTGCCGGGGTGGTGCGAGGTATTTCCCCATAGGGCGCCCCTGTATGGGCGCGCGATAAAGATGCTAGGAGGTTCAGCAGCATCCGAAGGCTGCTGTGACGGATAGAGCTCCCGACTATTGTCTCGGCATTGTTCCGGAGGTCGTTCCTTCTGCGAGCAGGTAATGCTCCAGAAGGAGGAAGCGGAACGGAAGTAGGAACATATTCTCGCCACCGGTAGCATTTGGGGGGCGAAGGCGTCGCAGGGCCCATGCCGGGCACGGGCTCCCGATCCGGTGATCTAAAGGGTGGGGTGGGAGGCATCATGTCGTTCGTCGCATTTTTTTTCTCGATTAGAGTAGGTAGCAGGGGACTACGCCCTCCTCCTGGATGGAATGTAGAAGCCCGAGTGTCCGGTTGGACATAAGTGCGCGGATCATGGGTAACCCCCGAAGCTTAGGGACGGGTGTGCAGGAATTAGTGGGTATACTGGCCTTGCACACCCCTGCCGGGGCTCCGACATGACCTGGTCTTCGTCCCCTCGAGGGTGGCTAGGTATCCGTAATGAGATTTTAAAAAAGGGAGAGGGAAGGTCTGGAAAGATTGCAGGAAAGATATTTGAAATGACTCCATGGTAAGAGAGGAACTGCAAAGGGAGTTGACGAGGAGGAGGGCGGGATTAAAGGCATGGGGGTTCCAGAAGAAACTAAGAGATGGTGAAGGGGATGGGAGTTGGCGAGATTATGTTGGGAAGAGTTAAGGAGAAGGGATACGAAGGGGGAATAGGGGACGAATGGGAGAAGAAGAGATGGGGCTTTTTTTAGGAGAGGGAATAGACACAGAGGAACAGGATAGAATGTAAAAGGACAGGAGGAAGGTAATGAGCGAGGAGTTGGTTAAAAAGGAGAAGAAAATGCAGAAGGAGGAAAGATGGGAGAGGATAGCAAGTTCTAAATACAATCAATGGTACAGGTTGGTGAAGGGAGAGGGGATGCCGGGATATTTGAGGAAAGGATGGGGGAGAGCAGATGGCAAAGTGTGGCGAAGTTTTGATTGGAAAGTGGGATGAAAGAGGGAAAATATTGGATGGATGAGGAATAGAGAAAGTGTAGAGTGTGTGGATGGGTGGATCAGATGTGGGAACATGTATGGGAGATATAAGTGCGGTTGGATGACGAAAGAGGATGGCAGGAAAGGATGTGGGGAGTGTTGGAAGATGAGGCGGGAGGGGAGAAGTGGAGGTCTGGTGGGAAGGTGCAACTAGAAGAAGAGAATGCAAATAAAATAGAAAAAGAGTAAATCAGAAAAGCTTGGGATAGACGATAAACGTTTTCATTTTTTTTTTTTAAGTTTAACACATTGTTGACCGGCAATTTTACGCAGGAGCTATCTAATGTCACCAGACATTATTTCGTAATTAAATGTAGAACTAAAACAATGTAAATAAACTTCAGCATCCACCAGCGGGTATATCATGGTCGCACATTTGTCCGTCGTCACACTAAGAGTATCGAGTGCTCGTATATACGACTCGACCTTGTTGAGAGCGATGGTTTTTTCTTTTCTTCCAGGGCATTTTGTAGCACTAATCCGAGGAGTTCGCGCACATAATATTCCACTACAATGTCGTCGCGTCCGAAACGATTTTTCAGACACGTGATCGCCTTTTGATAATTTTCTGTTGTAGGCAGGAAACAGTTCACAATACCGTTTGCTCTTGAACCAATCACTGTAGCTTGTAGTAAGTACTGGAATGTATCCACATATCGTATCATCGGGTCGTCGTTGATTTTCTTAAATTGGCTCCAGAAAGGTAACCACTCCTTCACGTGACCTTTGAATTTCGGTAATTCTATGGTCGGAAGTTTCAATTTTTTCGTATTTGTCGTTTGAGGATATAACATTTCTTGTGACGTTCCCTGTGGTGGCGTCGTCAATTCCATCATTCGTAATTTTGCCGTTAAGAAAGACGTTTTATACGTATTATCTGTTTCCATCTCTTTGACTACTTCGTCATCGTCCATATCGGATTTAAAAAGTTCTAGGTTATACGCCTCGTGCACTGCGTCTAATTCCGCCATGTTTGTTTCGAAAAATTGACCGGCTATAACCTTTTCTTCTCGAGCATATGCACTGTCTATTCTTATGAGGAAAGCTGTATGTGCTTTCCTAAAAGGTGTGCGTGGAGCTTTTCTCTGTTTTTTGAGGGCTCCCATTTTTTTTCTTCTTTGCCGTTTGACACTATATTTACCGACAATTAATAGATACTGGACCCAAAAAAATTGTCGATTAAAATGTTTTTTTTCAATTCACTGTTCTAGTTCAGTTACAAATATTTTTCTATTGATTGTACATAGATGCGCTTTCTATAATACTGACTTGCCAAACAAGCACTAAAATCACTATAACCCTCAAGATATAGCTTACAATCACGAAGCGAACTTTTCAAAAGCGAAAACTCTCCACACTATTCCAGTCCTGTCACGGTCGCAATATTTTATAATTTGTTCTTCTATAGGTCTGGAAATCTTTAATTGGTCGAAGAGTTATCACAAAAACGAACAGAAAGAATTTATTTTTCACAACTTATCCAAAAACTTATACGTACTGTGTCTTATGCGTTTCTTTGTCTCCGTCTCGCTACGCACTTCTCTACACGGCTTCCAACCGTCGTTGAGAATCACTCCGCGTTTCTACCGTTCCGCGATCAAGAACCGCTCTGCGTTTTCCACCGTTTCGCGAGCCAGAATCGCTCCGAGTTTATGCTGTTCCGCGATAGAATCCCTCCGCGCCTGTACCGTAGTTTAAGCCGAGTAGTCTTAAGTTTAGGTTTAGTTAATTACGATAATTATCGTCTCCCAACAACGTTTGTCCGCAGCCGACAGTTCCAGCGGGAAACTCCAGCCGGGACTATGCGCCGGTCCACGCAGCCCAGAGCGGAAATAAAGACTCATTATTTTTCATAATCGTTGTCACGTTATTTCGATCTCTCTGCCCTCTCCAAAGAACCTGGCGTGCTCGAGCATCCAGGAGAGGGAGACCGAACGCGACGTTCCCGTTACAACAGTTACACATTCAAAGCAGACCTTGCAAGTAGGTCACCGACCACCTGACTAGGGGAATAGAGTATTAAATTCAAGTTATCTGTGCGTTACTTAGGGGTCCACTTTGATAGAGGCATGGGTGTTCGATCCCATTGCCGATGTAGCGGCTAGCTAGGCGCCGGAAGAGAACTTCACATCACACAGGTGATCACGAGAACTTCAGAGAGCGACTTAACGTATACGGAGTTGCGAACAGCAGCAGCTGTGTCTACGGAGGCGAGGAGAGCACGGTAGGTCATTTCCTGCCTGAACGCTTGTTATTTGATCCACGCAGATGGCTGGAGGCAGCGCAACATTTCCTGTCGTTTCTGCTAGCCGAATATTGCCGCAGGACCCATCGGCTAAAGGGATTCATTAGCTTCACGAGTGAGCGAGTGAGAAGTAAGTTAGATTTCTTGGAGAATCCACCTGGGCGAGGTCGTAACGACCGGGCATGACACAATCACAATGTTTTGTGGGTAATTGCCGTGACAAACCTCGACAAACACGAAAAACGTCTTGAGAAATGAACCGAGTTCGATGGCTATTCTCACGAGATATTTATACGCGCTTGGCGAATCTTAACAGAACATGCAAACTCCTATACCTGTGTAACAGTCAGTAACGGTCGATGCAACTTTGCAAACTCCCTTAACCACGCGTGCCGAAGGAACTATTAATCTGCCGAGCGTCAAACTTCTGAAATTCGGCGATTTCTACGAAGAATACCTGTAGAATAGAATGTCGTGGATTTGTTCCGTAACGCAATCCATGAAAATGCTTTTAAAGACGTACAAAAATTGTATCGAAAATGTTGCTACGTCGAAGAAGCATCAGAAAAAATAGAGTCTCTAGAGGGAATTATTCTACAGCTCGGCAGATCCTAGAACGAAACTACGATAATTCCAAAATCTTGATAAATGGTCGAATTCAAGCTACATGGAATTTACCTGTTTGTAGACGAGAGTCAGCCGATGTAATTGGCAAAATTTTCACTTCCTGATGAAGCAAAACAACCCGACACTATTACGTTTTCTCCTCCGTGCTTGCATAGTTGATCTTGCGTTCTTTGGGTCCAATTTGGTATTAGACTTTCACCATACATTTTTACGTCCATCCGATTGAAAAACGTTGCATTTTGATCAGTCCGACAATATAACATTGTTCCAAACGCCAAAGTTATATATTTTTTAGCGAATACCAGTCCTCTTTTCATTTGCTTCGCTTATTGTTAGTGAAGGTATCTTTCTGGCTACTCTATTGTGGTGAAATGAGAAGGAAGCCCGTGGCAGAAATGCCGTGGGATAGGCACGAATTCGCGGCCGATTAGATCACAGCGGAAGGGGCATGCACGTTTTACACGCATTCTCGGCTCTAGCCGAAATATTGGCTAAAGCGGTCCACAGATACAATATGTAGTAAGTGACATCAAAGCGTAAACATTGGCTCTACGGGAGCGTCAGAGGTGGGGATAGGCAGAGCTAGCGATAGACTCCTCTTACCCCTGTGCATTTCCGGATGAATGTTTTTGTTATTGTATTCTGGGATTTCTGCTGGAATTTGAGATGTGGTAATGTCTGGTTTTTTTTTAACAATTCGAACTATTTTAGTTTCTTCTCTCAATAACAGTTTCTTTGACCCCTATTTATGTTTTGTAATATTCTCACTTCTACAAACTTCTTTGAAATACTTCCAAAAATTTCTTTGCACAGTTGAATGATTTCTTTTTACAATTGTTGCGATATAGGAATAAGATTTACTTTAAATAAACTCTTAAAATAAATTTATAATAATATTTCTTTCTTCTAATGTTGTTTTGTTGCCTTTTCGGCCCATATTTTTTATTATTAGCGATAAAATATAACTTTATTTGTTTAAACAACCGTTTAAGTAATAAAAATGTATCGGTTTTAAGATATGTTTAAATAATAAAGTCATTTATTAAACACTATTTTAAATAACAAACATTTACCTATGTAAACATTTGTTTAAATAATACAAATCTATTTGTTTAAACAATTGTTTAAATAATAAACATGTGTTTAAACGATTGTTTAAATAATAAAAATTCATTTATTAAACAACCGTTTAATTAATAAAAAGTTTTCGAATATTAATGGAGTCACTATACCATAGTACGTACTTGCATATTGCGACGTAAGTATTACGATTTAGCAACGTTGCATTAAGAGGTCGGTTTTGGTAGCGAGTATCTGACGGGATTCACCGTCGAATAAACGGTGGCGCTGTCTTGGACTTTCGAATAATCGTCAAAGATATTTTAGCTGTATCATCATCATCAGCTATATCTTACGAATAACACTTCTCAAATAAATTCTCACCGCTAGTGGCGTTGAATACGCATACGCCGTTACTTCCAGATTCAATAACCCACGGATGATAAATGAAAATCGTGAAAAGTATCTTACGGATAAACTGTGGTGAATATGCATCTGTGAAAAATAAGTTCGAATAAAAGATAATTTTCGATTATTTTTTATTCCAAAATTTTAGATAATTTTTTGCCCAACTCTGACTCGTAGGCCCCTCTGTCCACAGAGCGTCGCGTCAGAGACGAGTATGTGACAATATGTCGCTTGCTCTACGCTTTGGTCCTGCAACCAGTATAAAATAATAAACGTCTGTCCACGAAGCGTCATCGAAGTTACGAAAAAAATTTGGTTACAAAAATTGTTTAATATGAAGGATACAACCATATGGTGTTATCTCTTTTCAGGATTCGAATGGTGGGGACGGAAATATCAAAGTCAGATTCATTTTTTTAAATACAACTATATATTTTTTTTTTGTCATCATACGATAGCATTTTCCGAGACGAATTCAACGATATATCACATTATGTTATTTGTAGCGTCCGGTCGTACGCACACAAGAGAGTTTTTCTTTCGTGCAAACGGCCAACGTAATTTACGACTCTCCTTCAACGAAGTTATTTTTGAGTGGACACTTTCCAGACCTAGTCGAAGCATGTTTATTAGAGTTTTGTCCCAAAGTCCTCAATAGCAAACTGAGACCGTCGTCAATGAAGAGACGAACTGAAGGGCACTTGAAGCAGACCCAACGGTCTATCGACACATGGGTCAGGCGTGGGTGGCCCGGAGGAAAGTCCCATCGTTCCCTCCGCTCACCTCGTCGTTCCGAAAACAAACACACCAAGGGCGGAAGGAATAGGGGTGAGATAAAAAAGAACAGCTCTGATTGGAAGGACCCAAAGCGTGGGTTAGCCAATCAGGGTTGTTTAGGATTTTTACCAGGGCAAACGAAGGCGTTAAAAAGAGGGTCGTCGAGAGACATACTGAGAGAGTCGGTCGACAGTCTTCCAGAGACACACTCCGAGGTACGGTCGTCGAGTCGTCCTGGACAGACAACGTCATAAACCGCGAGACACGCGAATCTTAGTTCAATTGTACATACACGAAATAAACACGGTCAACAGTATTAGCACTGTTCATTTGTAAAGACACCTACCCACATATTTATTGTTACAAAACATTAGACATTATTGTAGGATTAATGAATCGGTTAGGAACTAAAATAATTTATTTAAACTAATATTACACTCGTTAAATTAAAAAGGTAAAACAGTGGCAACATCTGCTCGCTACAACACTAGCTTCGACTAGCTTCGACGTCAACTCTACAACTCTAGGCATCATCGCATTTTCCGATAAATCCTTCCGCCCCTACCGACCTTTTCCGAACACCCTCGACTTTCGCCAAATGGCCCAAACGCTTTTACTTTCAAGCCGCACGCTCGGTCCCTAAAAATACGTGTTCAGGTAAAGCACTAAAACTACAGAACCCTAAACTATAAATCTACCCCGGCAAGGTTATCATGAATAACTGCGATACTACATTATATTATAAGTTTGTAACTTCTTAAGTGGTCAATGGTAGTATCTGGTTGCCGGCTATTAGCTAGACGCTGTAAACAAAGATATTCATTGACCCTGTATACACGAAGCGCAGAGCAAACTCACGTCAGTTATGAAAAACAAAGTTATTTTTTAATAATATTATTTATTTAATGTATTTTTACACATTGTTGTCAAACTGTGCAGATTATAGGTTGACGGAGGGGTGGAGGATTCCTGTGAATCTGAAGATGTGGGTGAAAGAGGATGTATTCGTGTAATTCATGCAGGTGTGAATGAAAAGAATGACTTAGAATTTCATCGATTGACACGAACGTTTTCATTTTAAATTCCCGGATCTTACTGTCTGTTAATTTGTGCAAATCGGAGAGGAAACTCAATAAAGACATTTTCCGATCGTTCTCGATCGAATTTTTTGTATTTCTTTCTAAGTACTTTAGAAACATTTGATCCATCTCATTAGCTTTTAATTTTTTTCTACGACTCGTGTTTTCTTTTTGGATTTCTTTATCCATATCTTCTGTTGTGTCTGTCGCAGTATCGCCGATATTACTTAATATTATTAATATTACGGCCGCCATTACTTCGAATTAAAGCGAAAATTCGATTTGTCATTGAATTTATAAAACTATTTATGACAGTATTAGAAATCTCTTCCCAGCAATTCCCGTTTAATTTCTTCGTTTAAACTGTCAATATTGGCGAATTGACGGCCATTGGAATGTACTTTGCTGACCAGTGTGCCCCATTTTTCTGTGGGGTTCATATCAGGGCTACATGGTAGCCATTCCGTCACAGAAATGTCCCGTGTTTGAAAGCATTCACAGGAATATTTTGAAACATGAATCGCTGCGTTTTCTTGCCGAAATATAAATTCAATTTCACCAACTATATTTTCTAAAAATGGGATTAACACCCTATCGAGCATGTCTATGTATTTTTCCAAAATCAGTTTGGTGGAAACGAAACAAAGTTTTAATTTTCTAAGTGAAGAAAAAGCTTCCCAAATCATTAAGCTTCCATCATTCTGCTTAATCTTGGGTCATTCTTTTGTCGGAGATCATGCCAGTATAAGGAACATCCGCCTGAACCATAAAATTAAACTTTTTCTCATCCGAAAAGAGAACCCTAGTCCGATCGTCGGCTCAGTGCATATGATTTTTTTCAAATTGTAGACGAGTAGCTTTGTGATGTTCCTTTAACAACGTCTAGTGCGTTATGCAAATTTATTATACAGTTATTGGCAATTGCACTTTACTAACAATTTGACGTGCAACTAATTTGTTTTTTGTCGCTTCACTTATGATTGTGTTTTGTTCTCGATTTGTTATTTTCGTATTGCCTTCTGTAGTATATTTTTTCCCGCAATTTTCTCCAAGTTTCTAAAAATTTCGCACTACGGACTCGGAACGTTTAACTTCCAGTACAATTTTTCGATTCGACTCCCTCCTTCTTTTAAAAGTTATAATTACTGACTTTTCAGCTTCGTTTAAATATTTTCCTTTCGTAATTTTTTTCTTTTACATCAAATAAAAAATGTGATTTAATTAGAAATGCGGGACAATAATACGTTCATGATCACTCTTTAAATCAAACACTTACCTTTTTAATTTTTCTCAATATCTGAGAAAGAAGAGCATTACGTTTAAACGAATTTCGCACGAAAAATATGGATTTGTTTATTAAAATTTTTGCATAAATGTTTAGGTAAATATATATGTACAAATCTTGCAATATATAAATATATTTATAATCCTCAGTTATTATTATATGCTTATTGTTAAAATTTTGAACCTTCAGCCCCAAAATCCTTATTTTTTTACATGCGTTTAAACGAATTTCGATGACTGTAGCGACGATTACGCGACGATGATGCTTCGTGGACAGACGTCTATTATTTTACATTGGTTGCAGCACTGAAGCGTACAACAAGCGACATTTTATCGCGTATGCGTCTATGACGCGACGCATCGTGGATAGACGGACATATTCTCTTACATATCTCTTATATACCTTATGATTTTTATAACGTATAGGGAAAAGTTATTCAGAATGTTAATCTTGACAACATATTTCATGGCCAAGATCATTGGAGCTGAGTTTCCATTTGTCAACATTTGACGCAAATAACTCGAAGATATAAATAAATTTCTTTCATTTGAGGCTTTGCTTTCGAGAAAATCTACACATGCACATATACACACGTACACGCAAATGAGCGAAATGTTCGCTAAAAGAGTTAAAAATGTAAAAATTCATACAGAGCAGGAATTAAATGTCATAGGAATTTAATACATTAGATATTCAACTTAAAAGAAATTTTTTCAATTGTTCGAGATCTTTTTTCGTGAGGTATGGTTAGGTTCACGAAAGGACCGACGGCGTTGTGCCATCAGGATTGTAGTAGATCATTGTTGACGAAGGTAGTGGCGAGTTGTTTTCGATACGAGTTCCACGCCGTCTCCCGTTAGCACAGGGGGGTCACCATGGTGGAGTTAATGAGTATACCCCCCCCCCCCCAATGGGTGGGAATCCCACAAATCTTCGTCTCTTTTCCCAGGGATGGCAGGAAATCCGTAATGCGATTACCACCACGTAAAAAAACGTGTGGTGGGAAACAAAAAAAAACTATATATGATTGCTTTTTTATTGGTCAGTAACAACCTGAATATTGAAAATGAACCTCAGACTGAAACTTGGAGAATTGCTGACACTGCACCAAGGTGCTGGTGTGCTTGTTCGCAAAACGCAGGGAACCTCCAAGTGTTCAAGTTTTACTTTGAGTCACTGTATCTATAATCCAAACCTTAATCTATTAATCATTGTAGTTTCAGATTCCACGCTGGCGCATCGCCGCCCATACCCGGACGGGTAGATATACGCACGATTCATTGTAGTAGTAGTAACAGCAACAGTTTTTCTATTAAATGTATACGAACAAGTTGTTCAAAATGACCTTGACAACATATTTCAAGGTCATTGAGATCAGGGAAGTCGCCAATATTCCACATAATTACCATACCGTTTATATCGTTACACATCATTTATATCTTTTGGAAAAAGAATATGTGTATCATACGACGGAGTAGCTTTATCTTGAAGTGAACAGTATGTATTTTGATAGAATACTTAATAACAAAAATTTCATTTACAACTACGGAATTTTCGCTTGCACATTTGGCAAGTAAACTTTGGACTTTATACATTTACCGTTTACTTATTACTAATTCAAGAATTTGAAAAGTAAAGAATAAAAAAGTATCATTTGATTAGCGTACCTTAGTTTCCAGTATGTCATTGTCGTGTTTCAAGTGATTGCGTTCTAGTTCCAATCTTTCGACCTTCGCTTTGAGAATCTCGAGCTCCTCCTGGTCAGAAAGATTATTAATTACGAATGGAAGGCTATACCCGGATAAAGGTGGGATGACCTAGGCACGCCATGACGCTGCGTTTTGCGATTTATAGTCCATTTGTCACGCGTTCGCGTTCGTAAGAAAATGGGAAAATGCAACCATCGACTACCAGATTCTGCAGACCCCTCTAACGTTACCTCAATATAATGTTTTCAATAATATTACTGTTCCATACAATAAAAAATATATATATAGAATATATATAGAACATATATATATTTATATTTATAGGTATATATACCCCTATATAATAAATTTTTATTAAATCTTGTACATAAGCGTATTCTTCTTATTTCATTTTATTTTAAATTACATAAAATTATTATTATTTAGATTAAGTAGCATTTTTTATGGAAAGGAATTATTTTTTATCAATTTTAATCTAAATTGAAGTATATTTCATTTTTAATTTATTTTATATTCAATTTATGTGTAAAATTTATTATTTATTATTAATCTATTATTTATTTTTTAATTTAATTATTTATTTCTATCGTGCCCAAGAACAATTAAAAATACTTTTTATCCAGAATTTTTTCGAAATAGAGCTTTCCTAGAATTTTAGCCGTTTTCGGCCTTTTCAGAGCACTGTGCGCCGCGACCGTTCTGCATCCTTTGCCCCGACGAGTTCTGACTACAACTCCGTGCGGAAACACGCGTAGAAACACGTCGTAATGAGAGCAAAGGCGAACCCGCTCGCCGCCGGGTTCGACGCGAAAAAGTTTTATGCGGGAGGAAAATCGCATAATAAATCGTAACGATCGACAGACTTTATTGTGCGAACCCTTCCTGCCGCGTGGAACGCCCCATACTATTCCATGTAGAAACGTGTGCCCCATCGCGAACTATCCAGGACTTTGCGTGGTTCTCGTCAACTCGGCTTCAGGGATTCTTTGTTTGAATCCCGAACAGTAAGTACACCGATCGACCCCTATTCATCAGCAGGCATGGAGAATATCAATATCCCTTGTATTATATATGCATGTTATTAATTAAGTGTAAAATATATTAGCCGGTGGAAAAATCCGCTATTCGCGAAGAGTCTAGTACACACAGCTGGAGGCTCGAAACTAACCCGAAGAAAGTGCTTTCAAGATGAAATGAGTTCGATGGTGGTCGCGCACCTAGGGAACCTACCTGTGTCCTGTGTCGTATCTGAAGGTTTATGACACGCTAATAAACGTTATTGAGTTGGAAACTAGACGCTACAAGCGCACATGTTTACAATTTCTAGAGTACCGACTGCGGTGCTAATTAAAAGCACGCTACAAATGTAGTATGTACTGAACTCCTCAAAAATAGCGGATTTCAGCCGATCGTGTCGTAAACTCCATTCAATACTTCATGGACAGGGCGCACTTTGTCAAATCCTAAGTAATAGTTGTCCCATGATAGGCTGGTTTTCCAAAACACAAATTCCCACTGCAACGCTAACAGAGTATCACCTATCCATCTGGTAGGAGCAAGTTGTCAGCAGATTTGTAAGCAGATGGTAGTTTATTTAAATTATTACCAACAAGGCACAAAACAAAATCCACTTATTCTTTACTCAATCCAAAAAATTCTCTAAATGTTTTTCCATCGTTCAGTAAATGGTTTTCTATTAAGATGTTGCATTTTTCTTCACTTCTAACTGATTCTTCTTTCTCTACATACAACCTCTTCGCTGAATAGTCAACGACGGACTAACGAACAGAAGAGTAAAGAGAAGGGACCTATGACCTACGACCACCATAAAAATACGTTCGGACACACGAGTCCAGACGCATGGTGAACAAACGTAGACACTTGCTATCGCTTCTGATGAAGTTTAACGAATGTAGTATAAGAGACCCGAGAATCGCAAAACGCACCATCGCAACGCGGCTAGAAAATGGTAAAAAATGCCCTTGAACTAAAGAGTATAGGCGGTGGAAATGGCCCTTGTACCAAAAAAGGCTAACGGACCATTCGGACAGTAAAATTTTAACCTTATATCACGACAGGGGCGGTTGTTATAGGGTAAAAAGTAAAAGAAAGGTTTTTTATCCTACTTTTCCTTTTTAGTCGTTTGCAAAAATTTCGAAAAACATCTAACACATGTCAAAAAGTATCAAAAACTTCAAACGTAAAAGATCAAAAACTTCAAAGAATATCGAGAAAATTTACATTTCGCATTGAAGTTTAAGTACGGTATCATGTACAGTAAGCTTTTAAAGTAATAACTGGATGCGGACCGTGACCAAAAAGCACGCAGTACAGGATTCTCACGCTCTCTCAATAGTTTGCTATACGGAGTATAGGGGAATATTTTTCTAAGAAATGAAGTACCCCTACCAATTGTTCTCGATACGTGGACGGTAGATCTATATGTTTACATTGTACCTCTCTCAATAGTTCGTAACCAAGTTTCTTCGCGTACATACGTAGTGGAGATTGGGCAAGACGACGATATTAATAAAAAATAGTTATAAATATGGTATCTATTGCATAAGAAAAATGAAGTTACATAGTTGCAACATGGTACGCATAGAAAACATACGTATCATTTTTTATGTCTTAAATGAACTACAGTGAAAACGGGTTATACGTCGCCTAGACTTCTAAGTTAGCCGACCTCGAAATATCCCTACTACCGCCACCGCCGAGGAGTATGAACATAACACGGGTCTGGCATATCAGTGTGAGACCAAGACATCGCTACTAATCCAATAAGAAAACTTTATTTTTCATTCATTTTTGTGGGACTTCCACCCACATATTTGTGGCGTTTTTCTAATGAAAATTATACCAAATATGATATAATTCCGATAATATTTATTTGTGTAATGAACGATGAATGTTACTTACCATTATAATTACATTAGTAGAAAATTAGTGTAAATATGATCAGAATTATATCGCGTTTGGTATCATTTTCCTTAGAAAAGTGCCATGAATGTGGGAGCGCGAGTGTCCCCTCCGCGAAGGCGTCTCGATGCGACGTTTCGGAACGTTGCGATCGTTCCCGCCATAGAGACGCATCGACGATTCGGGAAGCTTCGAGAAGCGTGACGACCGTGGCGATCGTCGAAGATTGGAGAACGCGGAAAAACAAATAAAACGCGCGGAGGCGCCGGGCCTCCGGGTCTTTCGTCGTCGGACCGCGAGCGTAAACAGTTGATTGTAACATCGATTATATTTTCTGGACATTTTATATTACAGTATTGTTTTGTTAAACAATTTGTTACTCCGTTACCCGTCTCAATCCTACATGAATATGTTGATGAAAGTCTCATAAAAAATAAGTAATAATAAGAAAGTTTAATTTTTCATTTAAAGGCTTGAGCTCACGCTGGTTTTTCATTTTTCACGAAAGTTTCGACTCTGCGCGTCTCTTTCTTTCCCATGCGCTGTCCTTCTAGTAGCTGTAGGGACCCCTCAGCTACCTGCTTCCTCCACCAACGTCTCGTTCGTGCAGCGCACATCTTCGCTGCGCAGCGATGCCTCGTGGATGTTGGTAGACAGCATAAGCCGCGCACGGGTCAGCTATAGCAGGACGTACGAAGGGAGAAACGGAGGCACGATGCACCGCTGCGCAGTGAAAGTGCGCGTTGCACGAAAGAGACGTTGGTGGTCGAAGCCTTTTGCCTGCGGCAGGTATACGTGCCCATCACTGCTCTATACATATATATCCCTGAAACTTCAATGCCAAATCAGCATTTTTCCAATGTTCTTTGCAATTTCTGATTTTTAACAACCAGAATGTTCTATTTAAAAATCTGAATTAATTGCATTATATGTATCTGGGTATTGGACATCTGTTGGATTTGTTTTTTGCATTTTTGCATATGACTAAATAGGGAAAATAAGCCAAAAATTAATCTTTTCATTCTACTCCATATCTACCGTCCCGGTCGACGAGATATAGGGTTAAAATTTTATGCAATATGGTTTACCTGTTAGCTGCTCAATTTTATCCAAGGGCATTTTTTACTATCTTATCCAGCTATACCGTTTCTGTTTTATTCTGTTCAGATTCGTACAGGCTGTAAAGAAACTAATGATCATACATTCTAGAGGTGATTATACACCTTCAAATCGATGGAAATTTATAAAAAAAACATCTCGCAAAATTGTTTATAACAAAGAAAATTATTGTGAAAAATGTTTCTTACATCAATAACTTCTACTCATTGAAACGAGAAAAAGGGACGTTCGACGCTAAGGCCGCATCAGGTACCCCCCCCCCAAGACACTTCAAGTTTCAGACTTTCAGAGTTCAAACTTTTTCTCTTCTCGATGAGTAGAAGGTATTGATGTAAGAACAAATTTTCAAGAAAAAAATTTCATTATTATAAACAATCTTGCGACAAGTTTGTTTCACAAATGTCTACCGACTCTGAGGTGCAGATTCATCCCTAGAACGGATGACTATTACTTTTTCACACCCTATACTTGCTTATAATTTCTTTACGTGTTCATTAGTAATGGGTTATGTATAAAAATAAACACAGTTGAATTCTTACCGTTTTTTCCTTTAGCTGATCTTCTGTTCGATGAACGTTCAATAAAGGTGCAACTTTTACGTATAATCTCCACCATGGCCATTCTCGAACAGACATCCATTTCCTAACGTTTCTCTGTATGCATCTAACCGCAAGATCTTGTAACTGAAAAAATGCATCGTGTTTATCAAGTTTGCAAGCAATAAGAAATAATCAACCGATAAACACGAAATGTTAAATCCTTGTTTTACGTTATCAGGGAACACCATTTTTTTCGGAAAAAATACACATAAACACGTAGAACATACATTCGTACTAGTGATCCCTATTTCAGGTGTATTGAAAATACACGTGTACACGTGTAATTAATATATCCGTGCAGAAGTCCGGATACTATTTAATACACGTGTACTGAAATACACGTGTTCACATGTATCAAAATATACAGATAATGCATGTATAACTGTGAACTTGAATATACGGGTATACGTACATTATCCGTGTATTTTGATACACGTGAACACGTGTATTCAAGTAGACGGATACACAGATATATGGATAGTACATTGAAATATACAAGAGTTAACATGATAGGTTTCGAAAATTAACAAACAGCATAATTTCTTTTAATAAACCTTAATCAATTAACTGTATATTTTGATGAAGAAAAACCAAAGTGTTTACATTTTCCGGCAAAAGACGGAAACCTTTTTGCTTATTTCAGACGTGGCTGACGTAGCTGGCATAGTTAGATATTTTTTAAAGATTTCGAATATTCTTGGATACTTGTGTGTCTTTGCCTTCCATCATTCATATGGATCCAAATCAAACCGTAGTTGTGGCTCAGAGATGTACATTTCCAATTCGGCATCTAAATGATTAAATTGAAGGACACTTTTATTTTTTGAGTTTTCTGTCCTCACTTCTCAAACTGGAGAGTCTTCGAGCAAACATTTTACTTTTTGTTTCATGTTTAAGATTTTTATACCGTGGATCTAAAAATAGTGTCACCATCGTTCCATTCAAATTTGAAACGTTTTGTAATTTCGGAAATTAATGTTTCCTTTATTGTAGCCAAAATATCATTATCACGTATGTTTAAATGTTTAAATGAGACACAAGATTGGCTTTCGCTACAAAAAAGTGTTGTTACTATGTGAAACGGTTTCAAAATCTGTATAAGGGATTCTATTATTGTCCATTCAGAAATTTCGTGACTTTTTGCCATGGTTGCAGTGATGACGGTCCGGTCTGCTAACACATTTAACAGTGGGCACCTACTTCTGCATAACCTGCCCAGTACGCTTTTCCAATAAGTCTTACGAGTTGAAGATCACGAGTTGAAGATCTTGCAACTATAACATCAAATCTTATATCGTGTACTCTTGAAGTTCAATACACAGATAATACACGTGTATTGAAAATAACGGATACCCGTGTATTATCCGAGGTGAGGGTCGCAGGCCCGTCAAGAAGGATGAATTCCGCCTGACGGGCCTGGAGCTCTCTGTTACCCCCCAGGAGGTGACAGAGGCGGTGTCTAAGGCCGGAGGCTGTGCCGCTGAGTCCGTAAGGGTAGGGGAGCTTAAGGCTCCGCCCAACGGGCTCGGCACCGTATGGGTGCAGTGCCCAGCCGTGGCGGCCTTGGCCATTGAGAAGGCCGAGAAGGTGCGCGTGAGGTGGTCTACCGCCCAGGTGGTGGTGTTGGCACCGCGGCCGATGCAGTGCTTCCGCTGCCTGGCCGTAGGCCGTGTCCGGCAGCTGTGCATGGCAGAGGTCGACCGCAGCGGTCACTGCTACCGCTGCGGGGATGCCACCCACCGAGCGGTGGACTACAAGAGTCCACCCCATTGAATCATCTGCGCGGAATTGGGCAGGCCGGCAGGACATAAGGCGGGGAGCAAAGCGTGCTCCCCGCCACCAAAACGGAAGAAGGGCGTAAAGGGGGCGGTGTGGCGCCCTCCCAAACCCCGAAAACCCCGGGGAAGAAGTTGGGATCAACCTCCAAGGAGGGGGAGCGGATGGACGCAGAGGCGGCCCATAGCGGGAACGCTGAGGAGAGGACTAGCGCGGGGGCCCAATAATGGCCCACACTCCACGCCGGTCCCCCCTCCCGTTATTCCAGGCAAACCTCATCCATTCCCGCCGGGTGCAGGACCTGATGGTCCAATGCCTGGAGGAGTGGGGGGTTGGCCTAGCCGTCGTCATTCGCCGACCGTATCCCCCTGCTCTGTGTTCGAACGGGGTAGGGTGATGGTGATGGTGAAGTGGAGAAGACTTCTCGTCGTGGGCACTCACCCAGTTGTGACTCCACCGAACTCGGGATGTTCCTGGACCGGCTGGGGCTGATGATGGCCCCATATAGAGCCGGTCCGGTGCTGGTCCTGGGGGACTTCAACGCGAAGTCCACCACCTGGGGTAACCCCGGGACCAGCGCCCGAGGCGAAGTCCTGGAAGACTGGGCGGACGGGATGGAGCTACGGTTACTAAACCGGGGCTCCGCGCCTACGTGCGTGACGTGCACCGGGTGGTTAATAATGGACTTCGCGTTCGCGACCGCTGCCGCCTCACGCCGTGTGTCCAACTGGAGGGTCTGGGATGGAGAGACCTTTTCGGACCACTGCTACGTCCTGATGGACGTGGATCCGGGACACGTTGAAGATGATCTGCGACGTGGCGATGCCCCGGATCCGAGCTTAGCCCCCGAGAAAGTCAGTTTACTGGTGGTCGGGTGAGCTGGCCGAACTTCGCAGTTCGGCCGGCCGAGCCCGTCACCAGTACACCCGCGCCCGTCGCCGCCATTTTCTGGGCGGCGACGCGGAGTCGAGGGTAGCCGAGCTGTACACGGAGTACAGATCAGCGGCCGCGGCCCTCAAGCAAGCTGCTGATAGCCGCTGCTAAGGCCAAGGCTTGGAAGGAGCTCCTGCTCACCCTCCGTGATGATCCGTGGGGGCGCCCGTATAAGACGGTGCTCGGTAAGCCCTGGGCGTCTCCGGTCACGGAGAGGTTGGACCCGGAACTTCTGGGGCACGTCGTGGATACCCACTTCCCCATGAGTGATGGGGAGGAGGGGAGGTGGGAACGCGCCCCGGGTCCGACCATGGGATGGTCGGACGAGTTCCGGGTCACCGAGTGAGAGCTTGATAGGGCCGTCCGGGAACTCCGGGCGGGGGGCAAGAAGGACCCCGGCCCTGATGGGGTTCCCGGTGGTATAATGGCCTTAGCCCTGGAGGTCCTCGCCTAGGCGTTCAGGAGCGTCATGGACGAGACCATGCGCCGGGGAGTCTTCCCCACAGAGTGGGAAAGTGCGTGCCTGGTTCTCCTCCTAAAGGAGGGGAAACCCGCAGAGTCTCCCTCTGCCTACCGGCCGGTGTGTCTGCTCGACGAGGCGGGCAAGCTGTTTGAGAGAGTTATTGTTGCCCGCCTCGTTGAGCATTTGTCGAGGGGTGGTCCTGACCTGAGCGACAACCAGTTTGGGTTCCGGAGGGGGCGCTCCACCATAGACATTTTGGAGCGTCTGCGCCTCCTCCGAGAGCAGGCTGTCGCTCGGGGCAGGGTGTTGATCGCCGTATCGTTGGACATATCCAACGCGTTCAACCCTGGTCGGAGATAATGGGGCCGCTGGACCATTTCCGGGTGCCCCTTTCTCTCCGGGAGACCACCTTCGCGGCAGAGAGGTGGGTTTCACGGGCCAGTATAACACCGGGCACATGAGCGAGATGCACTGCGGCGTTCCACAGAGGTCGGTCCTCGGGCCGCTCCTGTGGAACTTGGCGTACGACGCGGTGCTGCTATGCGGATCTGCTATGCAGATGACACCCTGGTTTATGCCGAGGGGGAGGACTGGAGGAGGACCGGGCACCCTGCACTGCGCGGTCGGGCGAATTCGACGAATGGGCCTGACTGTGGCCGTCGCAAAGACCGAGGCGATATGGTTATACGGGCCTCGGTCATGGCGGCTACCCCGTGGTCAGGACCTGTGGATTCGCGTCGCTGAATCCTCCGTCGAGATTGGGCCCAGGATGAGGTACCTGGGCCTGGTCATAGACGGATGCTGGCGGTTTGAAGGACACTTCGAGCTCCTCGCCCCCGGACTAGAGAAGACGGCAGCCGCCCTCGCGCGGCTGCTGCCGAATGTCGGGGGGCCGGATTTGAATGTACGCCGCCTCTATATGGAGGTGGTGCGGTCGATTGCACTGCATGGGGCACCCGTATGGCACCGCTCGCTCGGGGCCAGCCGACACAGCCAAGCACTCTTGGAGAGAGTGCGGCTCCGGCTGGCTCTGCGGGCCATATGGGGTTACCGCACCATCTCCGCCAAGGCGGCGGGACTACTCGCCGTCGTTCCACCCTTCCACGTGGTGGCGGCGGGGCGAGCGAAGCTATACCACATCGCCCGCTCCTTCCGCCGTCCGCCGGGGGTGGAGCTCCCGCGCGAGGACAAGTTGGAACTGAAGGGCCAGAATCGCCAGGCCCGGACGGAAATGTTTGCGGATTGGAGGGCACTGTTGGCGCCCTCCATACGTCCAATTACCCGGTCCCTCCTGCTCATATTCGATATATGGTGCAGGAGGCGGGTTAGATTGACCTTCCGCCTCACGCAAGTGCTCTCCGGCCACAGCTGTTTCGGAGAGTACCTACATAAAATGGGGCGGGAGCCGACGGCGTAGTGCCACCACTGCGGCAAGGATGTAGACACGGCGCGGCATACCTTGGAGGAATGCCCAGCTTGGGCAGAGCCGAGCCGTGTCCTTAGAGCCGCGGTGGAAGGGTGGGACCTCTCGCTGTCGGCCGTGGACGACCACATAGCCGGTAGCGAGAGGTCGTGGAAGGCGGTGGCCTCCTTCTGCGAGGACGATGTGTCGCAGAAGGAGGCCACCGAGCGAGCCCGGGAACGTGGCTCGGGCTCGGCAAGGCGGTGCGGGGGTCTCCCCCGCGCCAACATGTGCCCCCAGGAGTGGGGGGAGGGGGCGGAGTGGAGTCGGCGAGGGGAGACTCCCCGCGTCCTGATGTGCCCCCGCTAACGGGGGCGGCGGATTTGGGTGCCCGGGATGTGAGCTGATCCGGGCCGCCGGGGGGGAGCGTGGCTCCCCCCGTGTAGGAACGGTACCCCTCCCAGGGTTAATTTCCCGGTGTGGGGGGGGGGGGCCCGCCCCAGGGGGGGGGGGGGGTGGGGGGGGGGTGGGGGCAGGAAGGGTCGGGGCGTGCCGGATCGCGCCTCCGACGGCCCTTCCTTCCGGTGGCGGCCTCTTCTTGCCTCGGCCGGGGCTGGTTCCTTCGGGACACCGGCTTCCAGCGGGGCACGAAGACTCCGGGAGCTGTGGGTGGACCGAACTGGGGCTCGGGAAGCCCAATTCGATGGCTCCAGGGATGGGGACACCGGGCGGGTCCCTCCGCCCGGGGTCTTACAGCGTAGACAATGGGGGAGGCTAACACTCTTCTTCGGGGTATGATGATAGCTGGAAGGTGTCCTGTTGATTACTCGCGTGATCCAGGCACCTCCCCTGTAACTTAGGCGGGCGTGAGGTTTTAGTGGGTAGCCCTTAGGGGTAGTCCCACGTAACCTAGGCTTCCCCCAGGGAGCCGGGGTATGCGAAAAGCATTTCCTCATGATAAAAAAAAAAGGATATGGTTAGTGATGTTGTTTACAAATCCCCAACATCGGATGTACGACGAAAAATCATGTCAGTTTGCCAATGAATATTCAACGTTGGGTCTACAGTTATTATAGTGGGTTAATTAACATGAAATTGACAACGATGATACTACATTGGACCAACAAAAATCTGTCAACATTTACTACAACTAAAAACTTGTTAATTATTACATTCCAAATTTTTTGTTTTCTTATTTATGGATATAAACTTTCAATTTGTTACGGTCGCGGAATGGTTGGCCCACTAAAGTTTTATTGTGTGCTGCAGTCTTGGGATTTATTTATTTCTTTAATTGTTTCATTTTCCAAGGGGAAGGCACGGGCAGTGCTCACGCGGTATAGCAAAACCCTTTTATATCACCGCCTTTTAGTCTTAATTTATGAGATATTCACGAAAAACTGCAGCTACTACTGCATTCATTTTTGCACGTCCAAGCGTGCGTATGTGTTGTATACCCGATAATCGTAGGCCTTAGGTAAACGCCAACGTATCACGATAATCATACAATAGACACGTCAGTCAAAACACTTGAATCATTACGACCAAACAAACCCTTTAGACTTTGTTTCTTTCACGCCACCCCTTTCCACAGCAAACCTTTTCCACTCCCTTCCACATTTTCCTCTCAAAAACTACATATATGTAGCAGCCCGTCGAAACAGATTCAGAGTTCTTCGTGCATACTCGAGTACAGAAGATTACGTCGTTGTACCTTAACACCTCACCGAGTACTTAACCTAAATAAAACTCTTCTCGATTTTATTATAATCAGTTGTACTCGATTTTCAAAACCTGGAATCCAACATATGCGTTAGCATGGTGCGATCGCTCATCAACTGTTTCTACACATATATCACGACGATCATCAAACGATGTATATACCGTGTGAACTTTTTACAACAAATGATGATGACGGTTTGGTTTCTGAAATATAAAACATTACGGGCCGAATTTTAACTTTACTGACTTTTATACTTTTCAGTCATTTTCGACCTTTAACCCAACAACGACTTCATAAAAATTGGATTGATTTAGGTTTTGATTATATTTGGATTAGTTTTTTTAGTTAGGTTTAAGTTAATTTTGGGTTAGTTTTTGGGTTAGATTTTGGGGTAAATCTGTCGGAATATCTCCACCTCACGAATATAGACGAAATTGAACTATGTTATCTAGATCATCATTCTGAATAACTATTTCCTGTAGACGTAACTGGCGCGATTGTCTCTTGCAGTTTCCGAGATATTCGCAAAAAACTGTCAGGGTCATTATTGCGAATTCTGTGTATTTTGAATAACCGAATTTGTTTTTTATTACGGAACAGAGGCTCCGCAGCTCCCCCTACACCCCCATCTCGAAAGATCTAACGCAAACTCACTCTGAAATTTATTTAAATTTGAATCGGAAAATGTTCAAAACTCGAGTTAGTTTGTTATTTTTTACTTTGTTAATACTTTGTTACTTTGTGAATCTGACGGTTTTTTGCGAATAACTCGGAAACTAAAATAGTCCGCCTGATATATATATATATAGGGCACAGTTGTTCAGAATGATGACCTTGACAACATATTTCAATTTCATCAAAATCCGCGATGAAGAGGCATTTGACTGATGTTTCGCAGTCAGATTCTGTATACTACTCTATACCTGTTCTAGAACGCGCAATCTTAAGAATAGGGTGCCATATGTACAACATATTACAGCGAGTTCCATCGTCGACCGATTTTGTACCGACTTTGGTAGTTTCTAAACGCAGCGTTCCTTCCGCTCATAAAACCCTGCAACGAAACGTCTACTACGTTTCGTGGCGAGTCCACGATCGCGAATCAGGCCAGCGCCAATCACCACCGAGAACCAGCCGCGAACCACTCCGCGAATCAGACCCGAGCGCGGACCAATCCGCGGGCGTCGAAGTTTCGGGAACATTTCGCGCGGTCCGCGGTCCGCCTATAAAGATCGCTCTGAAATTCGCTAGAAGCGGAGTTGGCCTGGAGATGCTCACGGGGAACCATCTCCGAGTTCCGGACTTCTGGCAGCCGCGTGCTACGGTCTACTACTGGGTGTGTGCGTGGAAGCGCCGAGATTGGCTGTACGATCACGAGGGTTTAGGTCCCGTGTAAGGAAAGTCAAGACCGCGAGCATGCTCAAAGGGGGCAGTCGCCCGTCGGCAGTGCTTCTCAGCATAACGACGCCGCGATACTCCTGCTCATACCCCCCCCCCCCCTCCTCGAGATCCGTTTCCCGAATCCTGCGTTCCTTGTTCCGATCCGCGACGATTGACCGCAGCCGCGTTCGGAACTCGCCCTGCGGGCTACTCCCGAGAGCGAGCGACGATGCCGGTGTCGAGCCGTACGTACTAAGGTTTACACCGGGTGCATACGAACTCGCACCGCGGTTGGCCGGGGACGGCAAGTGAGGCGTCCCGCCGATCCGGTAACGAGACGAACCGTGCCCCGCGAGCTCGGCCTACGGAGGAGACGTACAATTTACTATTACGATCGCTGAGCCGCGGTGGGTCCTTGTAAATTCCATCCGCAGACCGTCAAACCGATCCCGTCCGTAGACACCTGACGAATTGAATTCGCCTACGCGTTCCGATATAGCGAGACCGGCTCGCTCCGTAGTAAATGGACGTTACGCATCGCCGCTGTTTCGCGTTGCCCCGACGCTCCACGTTCCGTCGTAAGGCGAGTTCCGCTCGCTCGGCGACCCCGCCGTCCGCGAGAGACACCGCTTCGTATCGTTGCCGCTCGCGACAGAGCGGCGCTCCGTAACTCCGTCGTTCACGAAGAAACGACGCTCCGTAAACTCCGTCGCACCAGTGCGCCCTGGGCGCTCCGCGATTCTCCCGTCATTGCGAAGCCGGTCCGCTCCGCGTACTCCCCGTCACCGAGCATCGTTGCTGCACGTATTAGTTTTAAGTACGTGCTAGTTTATAAATAGTTTATAAGCGTTGCGTTATTGGGTCGTCCACCATTCCTCCTGACTATCTTAGATCAGAATTCGTTCTCACTTCGAGCTGTAAACATCGAGAGTCCGCTAGTACGAAAACGTTGACAAGTGGTCGCACTATAATGATACATACAAGCGCCACGGACGTGTACGTATAGGATGTTGGAATGTGAGCTTTTTATGCTCTGTGCCGTAACGGTGGCCAATGAGAGGGCGCCCGCCGATTCTACATGTTTGGCTGTGCTCTCTGCATTGCGGTTTTGTTTTTGCGTTTTTGAGATGTTCAGTGTGCGATGCCGCCGATGTTCAGTTTAACTCTGACCAGGAAACCGACACGACGTGTTCGTTAAGATATCATTATTTTCAATATATTATTTTCAATAGGTTATGGGCCCAGGTTCGCAGCCTGTGTAAACTGAATGTATTGAAAAAAGGGTGATATCGATCGTGATCGCGCGCGAAGTGCGGTTACGTGTGAAATAGAGGTTCGGTCAGTTTTTTTCTCAAAAGCGAAATCAAGAATTCCTAAGGCCTGTACTGTTTGTGCGAATCAAACATGTCGGATCAAATCTCAACTCGAAACGTGGTCAAGTTTGACGGCAAAAATTTCCAGCTATGGAAATTTCAAATGAACGCCATTTTCGTGGCGAGCGGCATCGACTATATCGTGGACGGCACGAGGGTAAAGCCGGAGGAAGTCGAACAGCTGAAGATTTGGAGAAAGGACAACGCAAAGGCCATGTTCTTGATTTCATCCGCTATGGAAATGCCTCACGTGCAATGCGTTTTGACCTGTGGCCATGCGCGGGAAATGTGGCTAAAATTGATCGCGATACACGAACAGAAATCGGAAACGAATAAACTTATTCTGACGCAAAGATTTCACGAATATCGAATGGATTCTAGTGATTCTGTAGTTCAGCACGTGGCCAAGGTTCAGAATATGGCGGGTCAACTAGCGGACGTGGGAGAGAAGGTATCTGACATAGCGATTATGGCAAAAATCTTGGCAAGCCTTCCCGCTAAGTTTAATGCCTTGAAAACCGCATGGGACAGCGTGGATGCGGAGAGGCAAACAATCGATAATCTACAAGAGCGGCTCATTAAGGAAGAAACGCGATTCTCCGCCGATGACGAATCTGCAACAGCTTTTTCAGCGATGCGATTGAGCGAGAAAAAGAAGAGTAGTAACACCGGCAAGAAACCCAAGAAGGACAAAAAGAATGTCGAGTGTTATAAATGTCATAAAAAAGGGCATTTTGCTTGGGAGTGTCCCGCGAGAAAAAAAGACAAAGAAGATACGAAAGATTCTTCGCAGAGTTGCGCTTTTGTTTCAACACATAAAGGCGGTCAACAAAAGAAGATCGTGGCATCGAAGAAGTATCCAGCGAATGGACATCGGTGATGCCTGGATTGCAGACAGCGGCGCATCAAGACATATCACCTACAGACGCGACTGGCTTCACGAGTTTGTGACATCTGCCGGTGAACAAGTCTTACTACGTGATGACGGTGCCTGTGAAGTGTTTGGTTCGGGTTATGTAAATGTTATGAAGTTTGTTGATAATGAATGGTTCCCGTCTAGAATCGACAACGTCTTGTATGTGCCGAAGCTAAAGAAAAATCTATTTTCGGTAGGAGAATGTGCCTCAAAGGGGTTATTTTTTCGAGCAATGAGTGAGAGCTCAAGGCATAAAGCAAACGAATGGCATTTACAAGATGTTGTTTGTTACGTTAAAGAATGATGACGCGAAAGAGAGTGTAGAAGCAAATGTGTCGACAACAAGCTTCCAAATGTGGCATGAGAGAATGGGTCATGTAAACAAAGCGACACTGCGTGATATGTTGAATAAAGAGCTCGTATTTGGTGTGAATGTTTCGAGAATCGATGATTTCTTATGCGACGCGTGCCAGCTGGGAAAGGCTCATCGGTTACCTTTTAAAAAGTCAATAGATATGTGGGATTGGTTACCGGGAGAATTTATTCATTCGGATATCGGGGGTCCAATGTCGGTCGAATCGGTAAGGGGTGCGAAGTACTACGTGATTTTCATAGACGAGGCGTCGGGTTACCGAAATGTTTGTTTATTGCGTCACAAGTCCGATGTTACGGAAAAATTCAAGGAATACGAACGAATGATCTTTAATAAATTCCGTCGGTCTATTAAATATCTTCAAAGCGATAACGGCAAGGAGTACGTGAATGAAAATTTGAAAAAATACCTTACCGAAAAGGGAATTCAAAGTTCGTATTCCGCGCCGTACACGCCGGAGCAGAACGGTAAATCGGAGCGCACGAATAGGACCATCGTGGAGGCGGCGAGAACTATGTTGCGGGCGAAATGTTTACCGAGGTTTCTCTGGGCTGAGGCCGTCAATACGGCAGTTTATTTACGTAATCGAACGCTTTCGAAACCGCGATTAGATAAAACTCCGTATGAAATATGGAATGGTGTGAAACCGAGTGTTCGTCATTTGAGGATCTTCGGATCAACTGCATTCATGCACGTCCCGAAGCAGTTCAGGCGCAAGTTGGACGCAAAGTCGAAGAGGGTGATATTTGTGGGATACCAAGGAGACTCTGAAAATTTTCGTCTTTACGATGAGAAATGTAGGACCGTTATTGTATCACGAGATATGGTCTTTAATGAAAGTAAGGACTTTGAACTTCTTCTTGACGAGGATTATGACGAGTTCGTACTACCAGGTAATGGTGCTAAAGGAGAGGACAACGACATAGAAGAAGAACAAGATTTGTTCATGGACGCGCTTGAAAATGAACAAGAATACCAGTGTGACAAGGCGGTAAAGGATACCTCACAAACCCGAGAATTGAGAAACCGTAAGGATATCCGGAAGCCTGATAGGCTCCAGGTCAACATAGCCGAGTACGCACCTTTAACGTTCCCGGAAGCTGTGAACGGACCCGATGCAGTGAACTGGCGGAGGGCCATCAACGACGAGTTGAAATCGCACGAGACGAATCAAACGTGGGATATAATTCCAAGGAAACCAGGCATGAGACCGATCGACTCAAAATGGGTTTTTCGGATTCTTCGAGATGAAGATGAAAAACCAGTGCGATACAAGGCGAGGCTCTGTGCAAGGGGTTTCAATCAGATCGAGGGGCTGGATTACACAGAAACATTTTCGCCGGTTATTCGCTACGATTCTCTGCGAGTCTTCCTAGCCCTGGTGACTCAACTCGATCTGGAACTTTTGCAGTTCGACGTGAAGACGGCTTTTCTTTATGGCGATTTGGAAGAGGAAGTATTAATGGAATTGCCGGAAGGAGTTAACGAGGATTTGGAGAAGAATGCTTTCGTATGTCGTCTTCGAAAATCATTGTACGGTCTAAAACAAGCGGCCAGGTGTTGGAATGAGAAATTCAAAAGTGTGATAAAGACTCTGAATTTGGAGCAATGCGAGGCTGATAAATGTATTTTTCGCGGTGTATTGAGTGGTCACGAGGTAATAATCGCATTGTTTGTTGACGACGGTCTAGTAGCATCGAGTTCAGAAGAGGCTTCGAGGATTGTTCTGAATGCGATAAGCGAGTCCTTTGAGATAAAGGTTGGCGATTCATGTACGTTTGTAGGTGTACAAATCATGAGAAATCGTAAGCGAAAAAGTATTTTTATTCACCAAAAATCCTACGCGAACCAAATTGTGAAGAGATTCGGTTGTGAAAATGCGAAGCCAGTTTCGATACCAGCTGATCCAAATGCGATATTAGCCCCGGTAGATGGCGACGAGACCGTGTTAGAGAATGTACCTTTCCGTGAAGCAGTGGGTTCACTCATGTTTCTGGCCATAGTCTCGCGTCCGGATTTGGCGTATGCTCTTAACAACGTCAGTAAGTTTTTAAATAAACACAATAATAGTCATTGGCAAGCGGTTAAGAGAATTATAAAGTATTTGTCAGGGACGTTAGACTACGGCATTTTGTACGAGAGGAATGAGAATGAAATGAACTTGATTGGATTTTCTGACTCGGATTTTGCGGGCGATCCTGAGACGAGACGCTCGACCTCTGGTTTTGCGTTTTGCCTGGCGAGCGGCGTTGTAACTTGGGCCTCTCAACGTCAGAGGCTTGTAACTCTCAGTACGACTGAAGCAGAGTATGTTGCGGCAGCCACAGCAGCTAAAGAGGCCGTTTGGCTGCGAAAGTTGTTAAAAGATTTGGGGCGGATGGGAGACGATCCTACTGTTTTGTTTTTGGATAATCAGAGCGCGATTAGATTAGTCAAAACCCCTGAGTTCCATAAGAGAACAAAACATATCGACATAAAGTACCATTTCATCCGAGAAAAGGTCGATCAGGGGGATTTGATCGTCAAGTATGTGTGCTCGAATGAACAAAGAGCGGATATATTCACTAAGCCTTTTGCGAAGCAGCGTTTTTCTTTCCTGCGACAGAGTCTTGATATAATTACGCGCGCAGAGTATTCAAGCGGAGAGGCTGTTGGAATGTGAGCTTTTCATGCTCTGTGCCGTAACGGTGGCCAATAAGAGGGAGCCCGCCGATTCTACATATTCGGCTGTGCTCTCTGCGTTGCGGTTTTGTTTTTGCGTTTTTGAGATGTTCAGTGTGCGATGCCGCCGATGTTCAGTTTAACTGTGACCAGGAAACCGACACGACGTGTTCGTTAAGATATCATTATTTTCAATATATTATTTTCAATATAGGAAAAATTCAATGTAATAGTAGCTGCAGTTTTTCGCGTATATCTCAGAAACTAAGGTTGAGCGGTGATTACATATGTAGGAAAAAGTTGATCAGGATGTTGAGTTTTACAACATATTTAAATTTTATCAAAATCGGTGTGCAGGAATCATTTATACACAATTACCCAAATCAATTTTTATTATTTAAACATATGTTTAAACCAATACATTTTTAATACTTAAACGATTGTTTAAACAAATACATTTTTTTTTTACTTAAACAATTTTCGTCACGTTTTGCAATGAGTAACTCTTTAGAATAAATGGAGATGTCATTGGGTTTCACTATTGACACTCTGCGGGATGTTAAGTTATTGAGACAATTTTATAAGGAACTCTTTAGTTTACAGATAGTCTAAGGTTTTGAATTACCGCCTCTGTAGAAAATGCTCTGGTACGGTAGCAGACTCTATCGAAATGGAACGGTCAGGCAGTGAAATACATGACGCTGCAAATCAAAAGGTATGTCTGAAATCCACAATTTGTTGATGAATTTCGAAGGAAACGTTTCAATACTGGTATGGTCTAGTTTATCTGATTTGTGACGAGTTTAGTCTCGTTTCCATCAGCAAACTGTTTGCAATCGATTAATAATGTTTCCATGACGGAATTATAAATGTAAGAACCATTTTATTGCTATTAATAAGTAGTGGCACAGCCTACTCTAGTACTAGCCATGCGGAAGGTAAAAATGGCAACACCACGAGAATCCGGCTGTTATATATGGGTAGTTCACACAACTTGCATACCTATATAATTTCCAAAGTATGCGTTATACGAATGAGTTTTGTATACAGAAGTTTCATGGTCTGAAGGGGTATATTGTCTAGTGTATTTATTTTTTCAGATTATTAAATTTTTTTAGAGATTATGAGCGGCGAGCTGTACCCAACTCTTTCGCAATACTATCCTTTATACTTTGGTTTAATTAATGTACTAAAAGTAGAACCCTGTAGTAGTACAGAAAATACCTTACTTTCACAAATTACTATTATTCTGCATAACGCATTAAAAGCAAACTTAATTATTTCTTTAATTTTATTATTAAAATCTAAAGAAGTTGTGTTAAATTGAACATAGTGTAGGGACTAGAGAAAGTTAGAATACTGCTGAACACGATTTATGGTATACGTGACTAGACAAAGCTATTTTTGAGAGTACTGTTTAGTTTCAGACCCTAGTATGTTTTTAGTTCGAGTTAGTCATACTCTCAATAGCTGCACACGGGTACCATAAATCGTGGAGTGCCGAAGGATCTTCGACAAGAGGGCAGCGGTCGTCCGCGACCGGAGAGTGTGCGTAAGGTATCGAGGACACCAGCATTATTTGGAAGAGATTTTTACCTTCCACAAGGACAGAGAGGATTATATAGGTAGACAGGACGATGAAAACCTAGTCAGTCGTTATCTACCAGACCAGACGTCACTCTGTCCGTTCAATAATAAAATCCTTACAACAAATATCGCGTGTTCATTGAACAAGACCCTGACCACAATACAAATCTGTGATTGAAGTTATTTGGGAGTCATATGAATCCCGAAGTCGTCTTTTCAGTAAACCCCATAGATTCTCTACGGGGTTGAGGTCGGGGCTCTGTGCAGGCCAATCCAGAACAGAACATTTTTTAGTACTGAGCCAATTTTTTACACTTTTAGCAGTGTGCTTAGGGTCTCTGTCATGCATGAAAATTACATTTTTTTTCTTTAAAAGGCATATTTTCAACAGCATCTATAAGATGATCTTGTAAAATATTCTTGTACATGTATTGATTCATGATGCCATTAATTCGGTGCAGTGATCCAACACCAAATGCTGTTAGACACCCCTAGAACATTAGAGATCCACGTCCATGCTTTGACGTTTGTTTTACATGTCGTGGTTTAAGTCTTTCGTTTTTACGAATCCAGCACCAAGACATGCCATCTGAACAAATTCTGTTAATTTTGCTCTCGTCGGACCAAATAAACCATTCCCAGTTAGTAGTTGTCCAGTTTCGATATTTTTCAACAAATTCCAAACGAAGTTTAATATTTTGTGTCGATAACATCGGCTTCTTTTTTCTTAATGTATCTAATCTCACCTCGTTTGAGGGTTCTCGTGCTGTCCACTGGCTTATTTGTATATTCGTATCTTCTTTTAATAACTTTGCAGCCATATTGGCACTTGAAGCTTCACCAGATGAGACAAACCGTATAATCATTCGTTTATCCTGCGGTGATATTTTTTTCTTATTCTCTGCACTGTCGATTGACTAACACTGCAATTTTTCGTCGTCTTACGTGTTGAAAACCCGTTATTCAAAAGAGAATTCAATTGATTTCATATTTATTCTTACTTCATTTGCGTGCTTTTCCGTTCGATTAACTGCGAAGAACTGAGTGTTAAGATATGGAATATTTTATAAACGTAAATACCAAAGTGCCAGATGTAAACATACTACTAGAACATTCCACGTACACATTTTTTCTACGGACTGATGCAAAACCGAGTCAATCTATTTCGTTCGTCATTGCTAAACGAGGAGACATTAGTTATTGAAAAAAATGTCTTTAGTTACTTTTGACCGTGATAAAAATAATTATGATATTTACTTTTTTATTATTCTATATTACTAGCAATAAATAATGATTTACACAAAAGTTGTGGTTATTGGTTCAGTTATGCTCCTTACTGTAAACAGGGTGAGTCACCTAATGCTTGCACCTCAAATATCTTTGTTGTTCCTAAAGATACGTAAAATATGGTAAGAACAAAGTTGAATGGTACAGCGGGGCTGATAAAGAAGCCATAAAGAAATGTTGTTTGTATCTCATTTTTTCCGAGATATCAAGGTCACCTTGATTTTTTTTATATGGAACCACCCTTTTTTAAACACTTATAATGATAGTGCCTTTCATTATGAATTCAGTGACTATAGTATTCCAAGATCATTCAAGGTCAAGAACAGAAAAAATGTATAAAACTAAAATATGGAAGCCAAATACTTGTATATTATAAGTATTCGAAATGATGGCCGTCTACGTCGATACATTGATGTAAACGAGCTCTGAAAGAATGTTGAAATCTGATAAGTACATCCGAGGTAATATTCGTACATGCTGTGATGATACGCTTATGCATATTTTCAACTTTTGTTGGAGCATTCATGTACACGGTCTCTTTTAGCAAATTCCATAAAAAGAAATCCAGTAGATTTAAATCATGCAAACGTGCTGGCCTTGAAACAGTTCCGCCTCGTCCAATCCATCAGTTTGGAAGTCAAGAATCCAACGTTTCTCTTGCTACTCGTGCATAATGCGCAGAACAACCGTCATGTTGGTGCCACATACCATAGCGATTTTCTAAAGGGGCATCTTCTAACAAAATTGGCAAATCTTCTTGCAAAAATTGAGCGTATTTCTGTCCCGTCATCATTCCACACGTTTACGTTCCATTGTCTTTGATGATCAATTTCTCGCAGCCAGTGCGGATTATCCACAGACCAATAATGGGCGTTCCGTAGATTAATTGAGCCATGATTAGTGAATGTTGCTTCGTTCGTAAACAAGACATTAGAAAAAAATTAATGATTTTGAAGCAATCCCCATTGATAATAGTTAATTTTATTTTGAAAATCATTCCCGTGCAATTCTTGATGGAGCGATATGTGGAACGGATGAAAATGTCGGGCTCAAATTCGTATTACGCTACTTTGACTTATGCCTGCTTTCCGAGAAATTTTTCTCGTACTCACGTGAGGATTGACAGCTACAGCTGCTAAAATATTAATTTCATTGTCTTAATTAGTCGTGGGAGTCTTCTGTTTGTGCTGTCTTACATGTACACTTTCAATACCTCCAAATAACGTATACGTATTAATGAAAGTCTGTCTAGAAGGAATGTTTCGCTCGGGGTACCTTTCTTCATAAGGGCTCGCACTGCATTTTGTCTACATTCACAGTAAATCGTGATCATATCACACTTTTCACTCACCGAATAAGACATAGCGGAATCGCGTTTGGAAACATACTGATAGTAAATAAGAATGCTGAATAACAATAACATTGAAGGACTTTAGTATGTTTACTTTAACTACAATCATAGTATGTTTACTATTTACTACAAGTTTCAACCGTGATAAACGTATTCTGCTTTCATATTCTAAATCATATAAGTTTTCTCTGTCTATAACCTTGAATGACCTTGGAATAATTATTACCATTCACTTTGTCCTTACCATATTTTACGCATCTTTAGAAATAACAAAGATATTTGAGGTGCAAACGTTAGGTGACTCGCCCTGTATGTGCTATATTGTTCGATCCACGATTTAAAGATCAGTCACTGCGAATTAACGTGAAATATGGAAATTTAGAACAATTTAGTAGACAACTATTAGCTTTGCATAACAATTGCAATGACAATTCTGATGAAAATGTTCCTCAGAGTAAAATATCTAAAACTGGTATGTTCTTTTTTTTATTTTTATGTTATAAGTATTGTAAGTATTTTATGTTAATTGTATTACTGATTAGATGGAAGAAAATCAGGATTGCTAGATTTTTTCTCATAAGATGTTGGGCAACCCGAAAATTGAAACGTGTGATTTTGATACACGCTAAAATCGGGAAATATGGAGCTATTTTTCGAAAAGCGTATTATCGCGCCAAATTAATATTTGAGATTGGTGGGAATAACTCCAACGCAAGTAACCAGTGAGCGATTGTTTTCGGTCGCTGTCAATAGAGTGATATCGACACCTACCAGATTGCTGTCTGAACGTGTACAGGAGTTGTGTTTTTTACATGCCAATCTAAAATAAAAATATATAACTATATCTAAAACTTTTTGTACTAAACTTTCTCTTTGCGCTTAGACATTAGCTTTCCCTACGCATTTACATTATTTATAGTACTAAACGCTTGGTAATACATATACTATACAAAAATTTAATTTAATTCAAATTTGCATTGAAAATCCATTATAATTTAAATTTGGTGTATATGATGGGTCGATGCATTTATGTTTTTTAGTCGGACTGCTTGAAATAGTTTTTTAGTCGGATTACCCGACAATATCGTACTACCCGAGAGTACGTGGGTTACGGCCATCCGACCGAAATTGCCCGACTTTTTCCGAGCCCGACCGAGTCCGATATCTCGGGTACCCGCACACCTCTACTGACAGTGACAGTGGTGGTAATAGTGAATAATGTCAGAATCGCGAGGTGCACTTTCAGACGCCTCGTGACAGGCAGTATGACGCCAAATATTAAAAATTTTGGAGACCGTATAGTCCTAGATCGGACTTTTAAGAAACCAAATGAACTATTTCTGAATTGCTCATTGCGATGTTGAAGCGTCAGTTTGGGCCCATGTGAACCCTTGCAAGTTTCGTATACGTATATGGGTTTCTTCTATGTGTGTGTGGTTACACAGAGTCATCAAGTCGGCAAGGCAGTCCTCTTAAGCGAACTGTTAGAGTTCAATATATTTTCCATTATTCATTTATTTTTAAGTTGTAACCGCATCGATTACATATCGATAAGTAACGAAACTCGCGCGTGTTACCATGGAACAGTATTCTGCCGGGTAGTCGTCATGCGGTACACAGCAGAGTTAGTACGGTTAACGTATTTCCATCGACACCGGAAAGTCTCCGAAACCACCTCGAGGTGACGACGGAGGCTATCCTCAGGGTCGGCTGTCTGACCGACGCCTCGTACGTGTCGCCATACGGGCACGTTTCCTGAGCAATCCGCGGGGTGTTCGTATGTTACGACGACTCATGTTCGTTCAGGAAAATCGCGACGAAACCGCGTAACCACCGATAACAGCGCAACGTGAGCAACGTACGATAATCGTATACGAAAGGGACCCAGACGTGGAGCTAGAGCCAGGGCTCGTGTAAGTGCCTAAGCGCTGGCGCGATAACACTGTCCAACAGCAAAATCGTTTTGCAATACCTGTTGGGTGATTCTTATACACACTGTCATCCTAAAACCGAATCCGAAAGTAGAATTGCTCCATCACGCAACATTTTCGAAAAATTTTGGTTTTTGTAAAAATGCCGGATTTTGATACAAAATGACGTGTTACGCAAAAACTAAACACGCGAGA
>CM052138.1:388062-421195 GCA_028454255.1 Halictus ligatus
GTCGGTAATTCAGAACCGTAGACAGAAAAATGCCATTGCATGCAATGTCTATGTATGTACGTGTATCTGTACATAATATATAATCTAAAGAGTTCCTTATAAAATTGTCTAAATAACTTAACATCTAGCAGAGTACCAACGGTGAAACCCAATGAAATTTCCTTCTACTGTAAAGACTTTTACTCACTGCAAAACGTGACGTAAATTGTTTAAGTAATAAAAATGTGTTTGTTTAAACAATCCTTTAAGTGATAAAAATGGTTTATACATTTGTTTCAATAATACAAATGTACTGCTGTAAACATCTGTTTCAATAATGAAAATTTATTTGTTTAAACAATCGTTTAAATAATAAAAATTTATTTGTGTAAACAAGTGTTTAAAGCTTAAACAATAAAAAGTGTTCGATTATTAATGGTAGTCTCTATACCGTGGTACGTATTTACGTATTACGACTTGGTAACGTCGGATAAAAAAATCAGTTATCCGAACTTCGAATACAATTTCGAATAAAAGATATATTTGATTTTCATCTGTTGCCAAATAAATCGTCACGAAGAAATCCTCAAATAAATCGTCTAGCCAAATCGAGCTTTGAATAACGAATAAAATATTTTCTTAAATTTATTTTTATTCGTCGCCTAAAATCGATCGGATACTCGGCGACGCCGAGTATCTACTAATAAGTCCGTCGAATAAATGGTGGCGTTGTATCCGACTATCCGAATAAATCCTGAATATAGCCAGAAAATCATCCGAGAGGCAGATCAAATACAAATCTCGAAACCAGACGTTCGACGAATAAAGATACAGATAACTTCTCGCGATTCATCCGATTTCGAATAAAAACAAAAGATAGAGAGTATCTGTATCTGAAAGCTATTTAAATAATTTTTTATCGGATACTGCCCAACTCTGCTGCTTGGAGAGTACCAGCGTGTTCACGCTCACGCACGGAAGGACCCTAGAGTGCGCGCTTACCACGCGGCTGTGAGTAGTCCGGAGCTCGGAGAAGTACCTCCGAGAGCAGCTCCAGACAAACTCCGCTGGCCTATTTCGGCCAGGTCTATGTAGCCGAGCAGCGGATCATTACGAGAACCTCGCTTCGCGAGGAGCTCGACTGGTGTCGGTGTTCGCGGATTGGCGCGCTCTCGGGACGCTCGCTGATTGGCTCGCGCTTGAGCACGACGCGAGCTCGCGACGGAACGCGTTAATCGCCGTTTCGTTGAAAAAAAATGTTTAAACCAATCAATTTTTTTTACTAAAACGATTGTTTAAACAAACATATTTCTATTATTTAGACAATTTTGTCACTATAAATGGAAATGTCATTGACATCAACCCGACTATTATCATCCGATTTATACCGTGTTTGGGCTCATTTTGTTCGGGAACACATTTTCAATCGATAGGTAATGATATAATGATAATTATGATAACGTTAATAAGACGTAATATTGGGTTCATTTGGTAAATACCAATACGTTAATCGTTAAAATGTTGCCTCTGATACTGGATCACGACCATGTAGAGCGTTGCGTTGTGTTCCTCCTGGAGACAACAGTGTAAGCGTTGTACCATCACTTATTAATAACAATAAAATGTTATTGATATCATTAATCGATTGCAAATAGTTTGCTGATGAAAACAATTCTAAACACACCACAAATGAGATAAATTGCGCAGTGCCAGTATTGAAACGATTCCTTCGAAACTCATCAACGAATTTTATTTGTGGATTTCAGATACACCTTTTGTGTAACAACGTCATTTATTTCACTAGCTGACCTTCCGTAGACAGAAAAATGCATTGCATGCCATGTATGTACGTGTATTTGTACATAATCTAAACAGTTCCTTATAAAGTTGTCTTAGTAACTTAATATCCAGCAGAGTACTAATGGTGAAACCTAATGACATTTCCATTTATTGTAAAGACTTTTCCTAAAAAATTTGTTTGCTTAAACAATCGTTTGAGTAATAAAAATACGTTTGTTAAGCACTCATTTAAATAATAAAAATTTATTTGTTTAAATATTTATTTAAATAATAAAAATTCGTTTGTTTAATCAATCGTTTAAGTAATAAAAAGTGTTCGTATATTAAAGGGAGTCGCTGCACTATAGTACGTACTTCCTTATTACGACATACGTATTAGGACTTGTATTATTTGAAGTCAAATGAAAATAACGGATAAACTAACATGTGATTTTTATCTCCTTGAAATACTCATCACGAATAAAACAATCGAATAAATCATCTTGCTACATCGAGCTTCGAATAAATCTTAAAGTTAAGTTGAAATCGTTTTATCGTATCTTACAGATAATGCCTCTCAAATAACTTCTCGTTACTAGAGGCGTTGAGTACGCATACGCCGTTACTTCGAGATTCAATAAAGTACAGATGACGAATGAAATTTCTGAAGAGTATCTTACAGATAAACTATGGTGAATATGTATTTCAGAAAATTAATTACAAATAAAAGATTACTCACGGTTATCTTTTACATAAAAGTTTTAGATAAAAATTGCTCATTTCTGGTGAAAACCATACTGTGTCAATGACACCAAAACAAGTATCAGAACTGACTTGGAAGCTTAAAAATTTCTTTCATGATAATTCTACAAATGGGAAATATCACAATAAGTAATAGGTCATCTTCAAACTTGAATAATTTAAGCAGACAAACAATAAAAAAACGAAAATTGCTTAAAACTATAATGTATAACTGTTTAAAAAGTGCCTGTAAATAAAAAATAAATACAATATCCGAGCGATATTTCAGAAACGAGTGAATAGAAACATGAGTACTACAAAAGTATTTAGTTTCCATACAGAACAATGCTACATCAGTACATACACAAAAAATACTGAATGTATTTTTCGATCAGTTTCACGATGCAATTAAAAAAAATGTAGTTATATATCAAAAAATGCCGATGACGATGATAACTCCGAAAAAATGACCTTCGGAAAAAATATTCTTACCAGATATTTGGTCCACTGACACCATGCAAATTACGTAACAAATATTTCTTGCATCACAATAACTTAAAGAGATATTTAGGTGGCCTTACTTAAAAGGACCAGCCTTTATTAAAAAAGTCCAAAATTTGTGTGCTTTAACTCTGTGTTCAGCCCAGAAGTTCACTACACAAGAAAGGTACATAAAAAATTGGTTTATCACAATGCTATGAGTATTTCAATTTCTGCAAATTTCAACACACTGTAGAATTCAGTTGGAAGAAGAAACAAGAGCGATAAAAAATATTGGGCAAATCTTTAAAGTCTACTTTTAATAAACGCAACAGGAACAACAGAATTCAGTAATGCAAATTTAGGTAAACTTGCAGAAAAGGGTCCTCCCCTTCGATTTCAATGAAGTTCAGATATGTAGTCAAGGATATCATTCTGAACATTTTCCTTTAAAGTTTTGACGGTCGGATTTAGTTTACGAGATATTCTAAAAAAACTTTACTTTACATGGGTGTTCTTGATAGCGGACACCGTTTCGTACGGCAAAAACATCATAAACTGAGTATAATACAATCTGTTTTAGGTTACGTTTGGGTTAGGTATAGGCTTGGATTGTGTTTGGATTTGGTTTGGGTTAGATTTCGCTTTTTTAAAAAATCTTGGTTATTATTAAATACCCGAAGTCAATGTCGAAAACTCCACTCCCGAGGGTTTTCAACCCTACGTGTGAGCCTTACCGGAAGGGAAGCGCTGCTAGGATCCGAAGATCCTGCCGCCATTACCTCACACATCACGGGGACTATGAACTTCCCTTGCAGCACCTCTCTTCCTGATAGCGACGCACACCTGTGTGCACCCTCAGGGTCCACCACGGGAAGGTGGGGAGAGAGGATTTTTGACCTGAGACGTCCCTCAAATAGAGAGAACGAACCGACAGTGAATAAGAGCCACCATTGTAGGCGCCCAGGTCCTAGGGACCCCAGACCTAACCTAGACCTAATTCATACATTTACATGTAAAGTATTTTGCAATTGTCTCGTAAACTAAAGCCGACCGAAAACAATTTTTAAGGGAAATGTTAGATAGTTAATATGAGCTTTAATTTACTGTAACGATATTTTAACGATATTATTGGTATATCGTTAAGTATCAATAAGATATCGGTTATGCTCGATGGACACTTGACACACTAAAATAACATGTAAGTTCTTATTAAAAAAAAAAAAGAAAAAGAAAAAGTGGAACTACCATATTGTAAATTGTAACCTATGTGAAAGCCTAACAACCGACCACATACTTTATACTCTATATTCTATACGGATGTAGATGTTGATGTACAACGATTGTCACTTCCATAACCTTAGGTTTACAGCCCTTAGGTATAAGCGATCCTTGCAGTAAAGAAAAAGAGAGGACTGCAGTCAGTCACAAGGAAACCGTCAAGCTATTGCGTCGTCACATTTTTCTAAAAAGTCATTTCAGTGTATTTTAGTCACAGAGTTGTATGTACACAACTATTCATATCCTTAACACTGTATATGCAATATCGTCGAATTCCACTACATATTTCAATAAAGTCTAACAGTAGAAAACCACAACAGCAAAGGCATAAACACAGCATAAAACCAAACACAGTCCTAATAGCCTAGAATCTAGAGTAATGCTGTTCAGTAATCATTATAGCGCGCATGGCCACAATGGGCACACGTCGATGTTGTGGGCACAGGTGAGGGCAAAGTTACGGGCAAATAAGGTAATTCGACTTAAACAAGAGTGGAGTAAAAGATTGTCATTTGTTTCATGCCAATCGGCCGACGATCATTCTATTTCACTCAATCCCGACGTAATCGTTGACACTCTCTTCGGCCAATAAAGCCAATACGTATGATGGATACATGCAAAGTTGCCCGAAAAGCCGTGGTTGGTTGCCTGTCGATTTGTTTGTGCCTGGAGAAGTAAGATACACTGCCTAAGATACACTGTACTAAACATGATAAGCTATCTTAAAAAAAAAAAAAAACGAATATGACAATAAATTTTCTTTAAATTATAGCAATGTAATTTTTGATAATTCTTCTGGCAAATATGCGATGATACATACATATGGTATGTATGTGTACTACATATAATATTTCCTTCGATTGATAATTTACTTATAGTTTAGACTTATAATTAGTTGAATTATCATTGATTTTTGTGTGCTGAAAATTAATACTTTTTTATTTCGTTTTAACAGATATTTTTCAGATCAGGAACCCTGGAACGTCTAGAAGCTCAAAGAGACGAGAAACTAACTGGTCACATTATTCTTTTGCAAGCAAGATGCAGAGGGTATTTGGCACGTCGTAAACTCAACACGTTGAAAGTATGTCATGACATCTACATTTTTTTAAAGTTCACCTACATCTGCATGCTTATACAGTATGTTAAATTCATTTGTTCCGTAAGGTTTCTATATGATTTAGATTTCCATTATGTATGTATGAACATACAGTCACTGACATAATTAATGGCACATCAAATCAGAATAACTTCTTTATAAGTGGACCAGACAACTTCAGTTTTTCTATCAAAACAGCACGATTAGTTTATTAGCACAAACAAGTCACTATATTCACTTCCTTCTATACTACAACTTTGAAGAGTTTTTTCATATGTGCATACATAACTGCTGTAGATGTTAAATAAATTCGTTAATACACTCCAATCTACAAAAGAAAAACAGTTCTAAGATCGAAAAAAGAAGTTATTATGGATATTATGTAAATTACGAAAAAAGGTGACATCAAACTATTTCGTACCAGATTTTCTGACGGGCTAGTCAGTAGGGCCCAACAGATTTTAGGAATTTAAGGTATCATGTAAGTTTTTAAATTATGTATACACTTTCGTAAGCGTTTCGTCCCATAACTGCGTGTGGACGTTTAGTAAGACCCAGCATATCCTGCCCTAGACGCGACTGTGTTGACGCTTTCGAAGAAATTCCAAAAAATGTCTACCGCATACATCAACAATAGTCTAAAAACAAAAGTGGGACATATACGTCCCGCTGATCACGAGGAGATGAACAAGCCGTGTTCATTGCTTTTCAAAAATTCAATTAGTCTCCGAAGGATTGATCAGGTGTTTTTCTATATTAAAAAACTTAAAAAATTCTTTGACAAATTCTATTTCGTGACGTGAGGATACTGTTTTCGATATTTTATCATATTTTGTAGTATGAATTGTTTCTCCCCATCGTTTCTTGATAATGTTTTATTATCTTCTCCATAAGTGTAAGTCTCCGCACAGCGGTATCAGCGGCAACCTTAAATGCTGGAACGATGTTCAGCCCAATTTTGAAATCAGGGTTATCATTCCATGTAGAAGGGTTTTTTCTCAAAAATGTCGTTGGTATTCAAAATCTTGAAAAGAATCGTTTGAAATACGAAGTCAATTTTGAACCAGTTCTTCACAAGAAGATACGCGTTTTGGACTACGATAAGTAGTATTGAATTATGTGCATTTTAAAAATTTCTCCATGTTTAAAATGAGAAATCAATTTCTTTTTAAATGTTTATATATACAATTTAATTATTTATTTTGTTTTGACAGCACTTTCTCGTTATTTCGTAAATATTTGACATTCATCTTCTAATCTTTTTCAAGTGAGACTTTTTTTATGCGGTCCCTCTCCACCGCATAAAAAAATTTTCTTTAATATATTGTAAAAAATTATTTGTTATAGTTATTTATGAAGTTTCTGAATATTTTTTTCTGTGCGGTTTCTTTTATGCGGTCCCTATCTGCGGTTCTAAAAGTGCGTAACAATAAATTTAATAAAAAAAACTGAGAACGTACAAAGTTCAATGCCAAGTTCTAGGCAAAGGTTATAAGGTTTAAGTCCGTACAAATGTTAAAGTGTTCTTAACCTAATGAAGGTTCGTAGCGTTCTATGCAAAGTTCTAGGCAAAGGTTATAAGATTTAAGTCTGTACAAATGTTAAAGGGTTCTTAACCTATTGAAGCTTCGTAGCGTTCTGGTCCTAATCTTCTGCAATTCCTTACCAAAGCTCGGGAAGAGATAACTTCTTTGGTACGGATAACCAGGGGACGAATCACCAGTTTGAGGCGTAATCCAAAAACTGTGTTACGCCTACTGACTCCGTGGTTTCATTTTCTCACGGAGCCTTCGAGGATGGTGGACGAAGATTCCTTGTTTCTAGGATCTTTCCCTGAAACTGGTGTTGCCTTTCCGCTGAGTATGGGTCTGCGATGCGTCAATTCTCATTAAGTGGAGTACGGCTGGTCTGTTTTCCCATTTCGAAACAGGACATTTAACTTTCATCCGTACCCAAGTCCGTAATAAATTCTTAGGGTCAAGCATACCAATAAAGAACTCTAAAATAACAGTGTTCCACTCGATCGCAGCAAAGACCCAGATACGATGTGTACACAATTCTAGATACTATCTACCGCACAAAAGGAGGTTTGACTGTATAAGGAAGTGACTATAGTGACAGGGAAGAAAATTTTTTTTAACATCATTCTTTTCAGTTTTCAAGATCATGGATGTTCTTTCTATTAACAATTGTTTATGCTATAACGTGTATTTATGTCAAGATTTAAAAAATTCACAATTTTCAAATTTGATGTAGTTCGGGTCGCATGATCCAATCGATCCCAAATTATTTTCGAATCATTTTCCCAACAAGTGTCAAAATTCGGAGGGGCGGGGATGAGATCAAAAGAATCTTGCAAAATAATTTTTGTCAAGTATACCTAAGGTCGACCCTAATACACATGCTAAAAGTTTCATTAAAATTGGTTAATGGATTTACGAATTGATGTAAACAATTAAAAATGGTGGAAATTCACGAATAACAGAATAAAAAGGCAGAAAATAGGCTGATAATCGTGAATTTAGAAATGTAATTTCTAATTAACGAATTTGGTTTCGAACAACCTCTTTTACAAAATATCCTTTCGTATTGTTCATATTTTACAAAATTTTCAATATATCTGGAACGTTTCTTTTTATTGTAGTCTTTAGAGTTTGTACTACACTTATTAAAAAATGATAAGCATAGTAATGTTTACGATTTATTACGGCGTTGGAGAAGATTTTTTGACCAGCTTGTTTTATGTTACCTCGCCTCATATGTAAAAAGTGTAAGAAATGTAAGAACGTTAGTTAAATGATAATAAAAGAAAATATATAAACTTGCATTGCACTTTAACGATTCATTTCACTATGCTTCGTTTTTGTTGTTTCATTAGCACGGATAGAGTAAACTTATGCTTTACATAGATTACAGTATTTTAAAATGCTACACATGTAGCTTTTGTCAATCTCATTGTTGTTCACATATGTGTGTCGTAGCAAAAATGAAGAATGTCGATTATAAACTTCTCTACTTCTGTTCATTTCATCCTATTAAATAAGTTTTATAAGAATCTAGTTAAAAATCTAGCTACAAATTTATTGTATAGAACGTATTCACCGCTTAGAATTCCCGAAAGTATTATAGGTACGCAAAAAAAGACATACATGAAAGTTCACGTATAGTGGGAGGACATACATATGGATATACAGGGTAGTCCTTTTAAGTAAGGCCACCTAAATATCTCATCAGGTTACTGTGATGCAAACAATATTTGTTATGTAATGTGCATGGCGTCAATGGACCAAATATTTGGCAAGAATATTTTTTTCGAAGGTCATTTTTTCGGAGCTATCAAGGTCATTGGTGTTTAAAAAATATACAACTACATTTTTTTTTATTGCATCGTGTAACTGATCGAAAAATACATTATACAATATTGCATACTTTTCTCCGTTCAAAGTACCGTTTATGGAATAAGGACCAATTATTTATTTGATTATTTAACCCTTTGCACTCGAGTGGTGACTCTGAAGCACCACTAGAAATTGTTGTGTCATTATTTCAAAGAAATATCACAAAGTATTACAAAATATTTGTTGCACTACAAAATTTGTATTCAATAGATTACTAAACATTGAAACATTATATGTAGAAATCGGATCAGTTTCGTATGAATAAAATGAAAATATTGTAAGACGGAAGAAAAATTTAGTTTTAGATTGAAGATAGCGCCGAGTGCAAAGGGTTAAAATGCCACGCCAGATGTTTAAACTCGACTGTTTTTGTTTATTCACTGATCTTAGCCAGTGTGGATTGTCAATTGACCAATAATGCATCAGTAAATGTTTCTCTTTCCAAAAATGATTCGTCATTTTCGTATTACTGCAAACCTGACCGAGAAAAATTCATACGATTTACAAAATCTGTTTCATGTAGGCTTGACGTAACGATAAATGATAGGGATGAAATTTTTCTTCTTGAAGAATCGTATTATGCCTGTTTCAGAAACGCCAGTTTCACGCTCAAGTTATCGTAAACTTATCTACAATAGTTATTTTACTTCTTTCGTTCCTAACAGTTCTGGTTCTTGCACGTTTTTTCACAACACTATCAGTTTCACGGAAATTACTGATCATCTTTGCATAAGTTGTAACGGTGGCCCCTTTCGCCGTCCAGGAAAACGGGAAATAGTAGAACACCGGGCGTTTATAAGCTCTGAGGCTAGGCCGCGCACGGCCGTGCGTACGCGAACGTTCAGCGAATAGTTGGAGGTTTCGCAGCACGTAGTTGTCGTACGATAAAGTCTCCGCGTTCGTACGGTGAATCGGTACATTACAAATCTCTCGTCGGGACGAGACTTCGCGGAACGCAGATAAACGACGCGATTACAAAGTGACTGTTGCGATAATTCCCGGAACGAGACGGATTTCGACGCGTTCGACGCACGATACGCAAGCTCCCGATGGTGCGAACTCGACGCAGAACGTGCACAGTGCGATATTTTTTCCGCGCATGGGAGTTCGCTACGAGATACGCGAAAATGACAAGATTGACTACACTTCCCTACGACCACGATTCCTCCGAGGAAAACTTCCGGATCTTTTCCTGACGGGAAACTGCCGAAATGCTCAAAGTGCCTACGACTTAGGCGCGAGCTAATCGCTCGAAGCGTAGAACATCTCGGCACGCAAAAATTAGAGGACGAGACTAGACGCGTGTCGTTCTCTCGCGAAAATTACCGAACCAACTCGTCGTTTGCTAAGGGGGTGTTCACCTAGGTCCGCGGTGCGGCGAGAATGGAGTCGGAACGGAACACTGTAACTCCGCCGCGATACGATAACAATAATTGCGTCGCGAGACGAAAGCTGATCGACAAGGGCACGCGTCAATCCGTCAGTGAAGGCAGCTACTACGAAAGTGATCCTTTGGTTGATGGTAACGCGACAACAGGGTTCTCGTTACCCTTACTCTAGGTCTTAGTCCCGACTTTTCCTAATAGGGCGCGCTACGCACGCAAAATCCTAGAACGCAGGACCGTGCCCTCGATTGGTCCTTGAGCCCCAGACCATACGCGAAATATTATCACGACCGCGCCTCACGGACGCGGGAGGTCCGAAATCTCCCCATAGGTACGACCGCACCACCCACGCCGTGGCCCCATTTCAACTGTCTGGATGAGGCGGCCACAGGACCGGGAAAAGAAATGTCCGGTGGTCGACAGGGGGTGTGGTTGTCTGGCCTGTGTGCAGTGATTTCATTTTACAAGTATGCACGGGAAGTTTTCACGAAATGAGCATGTGTTTGTTGTCGGGCGGTCGCACGAAGCGAGGCGCCCTTCGTCGGGGACGAAAGGCTTGGTGGTGCGCACAGCACGTCTCTGAAACTCGGCCGTGTTCGGCGTGTGCGTAATATGTCAGAAATCGATCTATGATCGATACAGAAGTTTCTCGAGGAGCGCTCCCTAATCCTGCGAATTATCGTTCTACGCTATAATGGGCGGTCCGGTTCTTCCGGCAGATCGCAACGAATAGAGAATTGATGCCGCAATTTTTGCAACGTCACAAAGTTCAATGTGATGGACAATTGCGGTCTGGAAATTTATCTTTTAGTACATTCGAACCGCTTCCCTTAAACAATGATCAGCTTCACCATAAATGAATACCATATCAACTTTCTCTTGCATTGAGTAATTTATTTGAAACAGCACGTCAATACACTGATAAATAAATTGACACTAATCGGGATTCCAAACAGTTAAGTATTATCAGTATTGCGACAGTAAACGTGTTTATTTACATTCACACTCTTGATTGTAGACTTAGTCAACGCCTACGATCTCGATAGACATCAGTTCTAGGTAAAACTTTAATTTTCGAAGATGAAGGTCATTTTAAGATCATGTTATTATACATATCTGGATGTATTTTTCGATCAGTTACACGATGCAATAAAAAATGTAGTTATGTATAAAAAAAAAAACACCGATGACGTTGATAACTCCGAAAAAAGTGACTTTCGGAAAAAGATATACTTGCCAGATATTTGGTCCACTGACACCATACACATTACGTAACAAATATGTTTTGCATCATAATAAAGAGAGATATTTAGGTGGCCTTACTTAAAAGGACTACCCTGTATAGAGGATCTTATATTTAAGTGCGAATGGTGAAATATGTCGGGAGAGGTTGAAGTTATTAAAGATAAACTGTTCATGCACGAATAGTCCATGTAAGTCACTAACAATTTTATTGCACTGCAAATTATATGAACTTTTGTGTGAGTTTTCTCAACGACAGTTACTTTCTACACTGCTTACTGTTATCTTGCACCCCACATTTTTCGTTTTAAATCTTACAAGTATTTTCATAGCTATTCAAAATTCACAATCACAAATTTTCGGGACTATCAGTATGGGGTTAGGAAAAGTTATTTTATATTTTTTAGTCCGTCTTAAAAACATGGTATATTCAACATTTTTTATTATTCAATTTCTTATCTTCCTTTATTTGTGTATTCATTATATCGTAACTGATAAATTAATGAGGTTGAAGTCCTGTCGGCGCGTGTGGGCACGTGTCGGTTTGTATCGTCGCTTCACTTCACGCCTCTTGAAATCAGTTGACGTCACTTTACGGCAGTTCACGTCACGTGACTACGTCGTTACCTTCTGCTGCCCAACCGATTCAAATTTGACCCTAGTTATCAGGGAGTAATACACCATTTTCGATCAATAAGTTGGCTATAATATCAGTCTACTGTCAGTAATAATAATGATAGACTAATATCGAGAGAGGAGACTGTTTTACACTAAACTATGGAACTAATATACTTCGTAACCGTTTATTTTATCTATCGGTCGTCCCGACGCGTCCGAGCCATCTCACCCCCGCAACTGAGAACCGTCGCAACACACATACACACCACCGATTTCTCGGGAGGCGCGCACGTATGCCGCCTCGTGCAAGGCTATGATCACTCAGTCAACCCTGAGGAGGACATCCGCCGTCACTTCGCAGTGGGCTCGAATGTTCTCCAGTGTTGGTGGGGCGATTTTGACCACACCTAATCCTTGTCGTCGCGACGCTCGTCGTAACACCCGCACACAAAGCCGAGAGGTTGGGAAGTGTGCACGGATGACGACACGTACGAGACTTTGCTCACATGGCCAACCCTTTTTTTTCCGTGAGGAAATGCTTTTCGCATAACCCGATTCCCTGGGGGAAGCCGGGGTTATGTGGGACTACCCCTAGGGGCTACCCACTAAAACCTCACGCCCGCCAAAGCTACACGGGAGGTGCCTGGATCACGCGAGTACTCAACAGGACACCCCCCAGCTATCATCACAACCCCGGGGGAGGGGTTAGCCTCCCCCACTGCCTACGCTATAAGACCCCGGGCGGAGGGACCCGCCAGGTGTCCCCGTCCCTGGAGCCTTCAGATTGAGCTTCCCGAGCTCCAGCTCGGTCCATCCACAGCTCCCGGAGTCTTCGTGCCCCGCTCGGAGCCGGTGTCCCGAAGGAGCCAGCCCCGGCCAGGGAAAGAAGACGCCGCCATCGGAAGGAAGGGCCGTTCCCCATACCCCCCACGGATCCCGCTCCCCACTTGGGGAGGGACAGACCGGCACCCCCACACCGGGAAAATAACCCGGGGGGTGCCGTCCCTACTCGGGAGGAGCCACGCTCAGTTTCCACGATCAGATCATTCCCCGGGCCACCACGTCCACCGCCCTCACTGCCGGGAGCACATCAGGGCGCGTGGGGGTCCCCCGCTCCAAACCCGCTCCGCCCCCCACTCCCGGGGGCACATGTTGGCGCGGGGGAGACCCCCGCGCCCTCCCATCCCTCACCACCCCCCCGTGGGGGGCACACGACGGCACGGGGGTCGGCCCCGCGCCCAAACACACCTTGCCGAGCCCGGGTCCCGGTCCCAGGCTCGCTCGGCGGCCCCCTTCTGCGACACCACGTGTTGGCAGAAGGAGGCCACCGCCTTCCACGACCTCTCGCTACCGGCCATGTGGCCGACCACGGCCGCCAGTGAGAGGTCCCACCCTTCCATCGCGGCTCTACGGACGCGGCCAACCCTAAGGATTGCCCCCGTCGTCACTATGCAGTGGATTCGGGTGCACTCCGGTGTTGGTAGAGTGAACTAGGCAGTACCGAACCTGTCCCCGACCGGCCGCGCTTCCACGCGAGGTCGTGGATAATCGCCGACCACGCGCACGCTGTCAATCGCTCACGAGGCGTACGTGCGTTGAAGTACGCATATATATGTATCTACCAATGGTGACATAGGGACGGCTACAACCCTTGTAGGATAAGGTTCGTGCCTCCAGGCACTGGAAGATGGTTCTAACTACCTTTGAATCATTCAAAAATGATGTTGGAGGCAGAATAAAACTATATTCTGGTATTTGAAATGCCTACAACACTTGCTGCGTAGTGTTTTATTGACGACGCGAGATTCGCTGTATTCTGGTATTTGAAGCGTTTACAACATTTGCTGAGTAGTATTCTGTTGACGACGTGCTATTCGCCTTTCGCGCCTATTCTAACGTGATCTTAGATTACACTGTCCAACAAAATCAAACTTTTTTCGAGTTTTTCAATACCTGTTGGGTGATTCTATATAAAATAGAATAAAATTTTCCAGTCACCACATTGCTGCGGTTAATTTTCTTTATTAAGCACTTCCACAATGAAATGTGAATATAACTCGTATTTTTATAATTTTTTGTAATGATTGGCACCCACAAAGACAAAAAAGAAATGTATGTAATGAAGCATAGTAAGCAAAGACATAATTGAGTGGTACCATCGTCGACTACGCATGGCGACGGCCCTGGCGAGTCGAGAAAAAGCTGCAATGGCCGTCTGGCGCGAACACGTCGCGCACACGCTGTCAATGACTAGTTTCTTAATCTTCTCGTATATTAAGGGAACCAAATACTTTTCGTGAATGGTTTCTTTACCAGAAATGTCTGTAGAATGCATTCCTGTATAGTAAATTCCTGCTGGATAAAGGATTTTTCACATAAATACAAAAATAGAGCGTACAAAGTACCCGCGTCGGCACATTTTCAAACTTTAACAACCATTTACAACTATTAGGAAGTACATAAAAATATGATTGACTATATGAATATGTAGAGGACAGTTCCTTCTATCTCCTGACACAAATTTGAACTTTCTCGCGTGTTTAGTTTTTGCGTAACACGTCATTTTGTATCAAAATCATGCATTTTTACAAAAACCAAAATTTTTCGAAAACGTTGCGTGATGGAGCAATTCTACTTTCAGATTCGGTTTTAGGATTGCAAAGTGTATAAGAATCACCCAACAGGTATTGCAAAACTCGAAAAAAGTTTGATTTTGTTGGACAGTGTAATCGTGTAGTGACTTCAGAACAGCAACCTACTGTTCTGTTGCCATTAGCACAGTCACATGTATATCGTGTAATAGCGGTATAACTAATCGAATGTGGTACATATTCAATCTAGTGTTACGAGCCAGGGCTGCGAGCAACGCGAGAGGCCGGCGAGGGGGGTTGTTACCCCAGGAATATGGTTTCAATTGTAAGTTAGGTGTGTAGGTCAATGTGAAACCGGGGAGCTACTAGGTTGGAGAAATCTTTATTGATTTGAATTTAAGATTAGTAAGCCTCGTAACTTATATATAATTTAATTGATACAATCCGAGCGGTAAGATTGTGTCGTGTGGGAACGTTCAACTATTAGATTAGGATACTAGTAGATTACGCGAGTTAACAAACAAGAGAAATATATTCTGAATTAAGATAATTACAGGTGTTGTTGTTTGTGTCGCGAGCAAAAATTACAATAGTAAAGTACAATTTATATACCTCGGAAATGAAAGGGATACTCTGTTCAAGATTTAATGTCACGTAGGGTCACAATCATATTTTCGTCACTTCTAATGAAAAGCAGGCCACAGTTAAATTTTCGTTAAAAGGAGTTAATGAAGGTTATTCCGGGCAATTTTCTATCTTAATTAACCGATGCCAGAATGTAGTGTTTAAAGATTTTCATATAAAGAAGGCATGCATTATCTTCCATTAATAGAAGGGGCCTGTTGGGACGCTTTTCGTTCGCAGAAAAGAGATTAGAACTTCTAATCGAAATGAACGTGGAGATAACGTCTCCATACGTAACAATTATATCGGTGACAAGGTGACCTTGAAATCGACTCGTCCTCGCATACGTAAAAGATGTCACAATATTTCTCCCTCTATACCATGCAACTTTAGCATATATAACTTTTTCATTTTATTACCAATAACGAAAATATTCATGGTGTGCAAGTTGCGTGGATCACCCTGTATATTGTATGTATAGGGAATCAGTTTCTCATATTTATTAGTTTTCGGCTTAATTAAATGATGGATAAATAAAATAAAAAAAGATTTTTATTTTGTTTTATAAAATATATTAATCAACATAAATAAAATTGATAAAAACTTCAAAAAAACAATTATAGGTATTTACGAATTTTGTCCATTTTTTACATTTTTTTTTAAAGTACAATGAACTAATACTTCTTCTTTGTGAACATGACATCTGAATTTAAATTTATAATTACGCAGTCAATTTTCGATACTGTTTTCACAATACTGTAGATATGATCCAAATTGTATCGTGTTTGGTATCGTTTTAATCAGAAAAATGTCCCAAATATATTTGTGAAAGTCTCGTAAAAAAAATAATTAATAATAAAAAAGTTTAAGTTTTGATTTAAAGACCTGAGCTAACACCAGTCTTTCACCTTTCCCGAACGCTTCAACTCTCCGTGTCTCTTTCTTTCTTATACGATGTTCTTCTTTGCGTCCGAAACTTTCATCGTTCATTACAGAAGTAAATATCATCAGAATTATATCATATTGATATCATTTTCATTAGAAAAATGTCACGAGTATGTTGGTGAAAGTCTCATAAAAAATAATGAAAAATAAAGAAGTTCTGTTATTGGATTAGTAGTGGTCTCCTGGTCTTCCGATATACCCGACCCGTGTTATGTTTACACTCCTCGGCGGCAGCGGCTCTTGAGCTTCGCGGCCCTTGACGGGATATTCTCCGCGGTGGTGTGGGTAGTTCAGGAACCTTTAAACGTTAGGATTGTAGGGACTTAGATCGGGAAGTCACTGTAGGTACTATGATCTCACTTACTAGATACATCAACAAATTTAAATCAAAATATTTAAAAAATGAAGGCCCATTCTGGAGAAACCCAAAAAGGTTTTTTTATATTACATGAGCGCTCCGACCTCCACATCCTGTCATTCCAAAAGTGAGTGAAACACCCTTGCCTTCCCCTTATAAAATAGAAAAGCTTAAAGAAATAAATAAATTCCAAAGATGCACGCAATAAAACATTGGTGGGTCAACCATTGTGCGACAGTAACAAATTGAGAGTATAAATTCACAAATAAGAAAAAAAATCAATTTCTAATATAATAGTCACCAAGATTTTGGTTGTAACAACGTTTTTAACGTTTCTAAGACGCTATTTAAATGCTGGAAAACCTTGGTTGGACCCCAATGTAGCGTTATTATAAGAAAATTTCTTATTAATTATCGAACTATAATAATTGTAGGCCCAATGTTGGATATTCACGTGGAAATGACGATAATAAGTTTTAGATAAAATACACTGTATCTTTTACATTTTATTCGAAGTTGGATGGAGCACGAGAATTTATCTGTATCTTTATCTCTCAAGCGCCTGGTTTGGACAGTTTATTTGGCCTGTCTCTCCGATGATTTTCTGGCTATCTTCGAGGTTTATTTCAGAGTCGAATACAGCGCCACGATGTATCTTACGGATTTATCTTTAGTTACTTGGTTGCAGAGTATCCGTCAGATTTTATTGGAACAAATACATACAAAATTATGTGGCTTATTTGAATCCAGATGTGCGAGATTTATCGGTTATCTTTATCCGTTATTTGAAGCTCGACTTAGCCAGCCAATTTATTTGACGCTTTTATTCGCGACGAGTATTTCTAAGAGATCAAAATCACATGTATATTTATTCGTTATTTTCTTTTTTACTTCAAATAACCGACCACTTTATTAGACGTTGCCAAGTCGTAATACTTACGTCGTAATATGTAAGTACGTACTATATTATAGTGATTCTCATTAATATTCAAACACTATTTATTAATTAAACGATTGTTTAAACAAATGAATTTTTATTATTTAAACAGATCTTTAAACCGATACATTTCTATTACTTAAACGATTTTTTAAACAAATAAATTTTTATTATTGAAACCAATGTTTAAACCAATACATTTTTATGACTTAAGCGGTTGTTTAAACAAATAAATCTGTATTATTTAAACGATTGTTTAAACAAATAAATTTTTATTATCGAAACAAATGTTTGCACCAGTACATTTTTATTACTTAAACGATTGTTTACCCAAATAAATTTTTATTATTTAAACAGTTGTTTAAACAAATAAATTTTTATTATTGAAACAAATGTTTGCAGCCGTGCATATGTATTATTGACACAAATGTATAAACCAGTACATTTTTATCACTTAAAGGATTGTTTAAACAAACACATTTTTATTACTTAAACAATTTACGTCACGTTTTGCAGTGAGTAAAAGTCTTTATAATAAAAGGAAAAGTCATTGAATTTCGCCATCGGTACTCTGCTGGATATTCAGTTGTTAAGACAATTTTATAAGGAACTCTTTACATTATGTATAGATACACGTACATAGGCATTGCACGTAATGAATGCATTTTTCTGCCTACGGTTCTGAATTACCGACTCTGTAAAAAATGCAGAAATTTAGAATCGAAGACACTGATGATTTAAATTATCTCGAACAGTACTAATATTATTAGTACCAATATTATTTTAAGGCAATAAAATTGAAACAATGAATTAAAAAATTATTACTGAAAATATATATTTATGACGCCAATTATCAATGGATGGGCATAATTTTTTAATGAATTTTACTACAAATTTTATCCTAATATCTCTTACGGTGCATCATTTATTGCAAAATGTCACGAAATTTCTCGACCTAACACAGTGTCCGGCCGTCCAAGGCTGTATATCGCGATGCAGCATTCGCTTCAGATAATTTTAATTTCGTCAATTTTAAAATGTTCATCTTTTTAAAAAAACAGGTCTGTAAAGAGCACACTTGGGGCTATATCCTCCTTTTTTTTGCTAATTTTTAAAAAGTTCCCTTCTATGAAAAGATTGCATTTGTTGAAAACAACGCACACCTTCAGCCAAAAAGAAAGTAACACATGTTTCGTTCTTCTACTCTCGGAATCATTGGGCAGGGATCGAGTCTGGCGTTGTACACATATACATGTGTATATCGTCGCCTGTGATTGCACTTATATATGCATATATTTGTAGCCGCTTCGACTGCGGCGAACGTAGATAGAAAAGGACAGCATGCAAACACGGCCGCGTGGCCGAAGGCGCAAGAAAAAGGCAGCACCACCCGATGATATTATTATCCGATTTGTATCGTGTTTGAACTTAGTTTGTTCAGGAAAATATTTTCAATCGGTAGGTCATGATATCAGTATGATTGCGTTAATAAGAAATAATATTACATTTAGTTGGTAAACACCAATACGCTACTGTTTACAATGTTGCCTCTGATACTGATTCACGGCCATATGGACCTCCGCGACGTGTGCCGCCTGGAGACAACAATGTAAGCGTTTCACCATCACTTATTAATAACAATAAAATGTTTGTTACAATTCATAATTCTGCCATGGGAACATTATTAATCGATCGCAAACATTTTGCTGGTGAAAACAAGTCAAAACACGCCACAAATCCGATAAGTTAGACGGTGCCAGTATTGTTGTACGTGCGTAGATGGAAAAGATCGTTTACGTCGACTTTTCTCATATCTATCATTCCTGCTTGGTTAATTAAAACCGTGCTAGGTAGTTCCTTTTGATGGTGAGGTGTTTTGAGTGGTAGAGAAATTGTACAACTTGTTAATAAAAATAACTTGTATATTAATTATGACGACTGTGACTAGTTGAGCTGATTGAATACAAACTGAAGACTGAAGACGCGCACGCAGAGATGGGTATTTAAGAGATGTGACATTGGTGGTGGAAGTGGTAAAAATGGTAGAGGGAGAAAGTTGGGGGTGAGTAGTTAGAAATTGTCCAGACGCTGCTTTAACTTGTTATGTGCCGGAAACTTGCGGAGCAAATGGGACGAGTCCCGTCGTTTTGATCTCCAGAGTCTTCGACTCTTAGCTTAATTTATTGCTTCTAGCACGGGTGATCGAACTGATCGGGACTCGGAGTCAAATTCGAGAGACACTTGCGTGGGTCTTGCATCGCGTTGCGTTTTTTCATGTGGCGCTGGAAAGTCGCAGAAAATCTGGGATGAGTCCCGTCGCTTTGGGGCTCAAGAGCCTTCGACTCTTAGGCTAATTTATTTCCTCTAGTCGGGTGGTCGAAGTGGTTGGGACTCGGTGTCAGGTTCGGGAGACCCTTTCGTGGGTCCCGCATTGCGTTGCGTCTCAACAAGTATTGAAACGTTTCCTTCGAAGTTTATCAACGAATTTTATTTCACTAGCTGACCGTTCCATTTCGATAGAGTCTGCTGCCGTACCAGAGCATGTTCTACAGAGTCGGTAATTCAGAACCGTAGACAGAAAAATGCCATTGCATGCAATGTCTATGTATGTACGTGTATCTGTACATAATATATAATCTAAAGAGTTCCTTATAAAATTGTCTAAATAACTTAACATCTAGCAGAGTACCAACGGTGAAACCCAATGAAATTTCCTTCTACTGTAAAGACTTTTACTCACTGCAAAACGTGACGTAAATTGTTTAAGTAATAAAAATGTGTTTGTTTAAACAATCCTTTAAGTGATAAAAATGGTTTATACATTTGTTTCAATAATACAAATGTACTGCTGTAAACATCTGTTTCAATAATGAAAATTTATTTGTTTAAACAATCGTTTAAATAATAAAAATTTATTTGTGTAAACAAGTGTTTAAAGCTTAAACAATAAAAAGTGTTCGATTATTAATGGTAGTCTCTATACCGTGGTACGTATTTACGTATTACGACTTGGTAACGTCGGATAAAAAAATCAGTTATCCGAACTTCGAATACAATTTCGAATAAAAGATATATTTGATTTTCATCTGTTGCCAAATAAATCGTCACGAAGAAATCCTCAAATAAATCGTCTAGCCAAATCGAGCTTTGAATAACGAATAAAAGTTACAGATAAATTTCGCCGCGACATCTGCGTTCGAATACATTCTGAAATTTATTGTTATTCGTCGCCTAAAATCGATCGGATACTCGGCGACGCCGAGTATCTACTAATAAGTCCGTCGAATAAATGGTGGCGTTGTATCCGACTATCCGAATAAATCCTGAATATAGCCAGAAAATCATCCGAGAGGCAGATCACTACAAATCTCGAAACCAGACGTTCGACGAATAAAGATACAGATAACTTCTCGCGATTCATCCGATTTCGAATAAAAACAAAAGATAGAGAGTATCTGTATCTGAAAGCTATTTAAATAATTTTTTATCGGATACTGCCCAACTCTGCTGCTTGGAGAGTACCAGCGTGTTCACGCTCACGCACGGAAGGACCCTAGAGTGCGCGCTTACCACGCGGCTGTGAGTAGTCCGGAGCTCGGAGAAGTACCTCCGAGAGCAGCTCCAGACAAACTCCGCTGGCTCATTACGAGAACCTCGCTTCGCGAGGAGCCCGACTGGTGTCGGTGTTCGCGGATTGGCGCGCTCTCGGGACGCTCGCTGATTGGCTCGCGCTTGAGCACGACGCGAGCTCGCGACGGAACGCGTTAATCGCCGTTTCGTTGAAAAAAAATGTTTAAACCAATCAATTTTTTTTACTAAAACGATTGTTTAAACAAACATATTTCTATTATTTAGACAATTTTGTCACTATAAATGGAAATGTCATTGACATCAACCCGACTATTATCATCCGATTTATACCGTGTTTGGGCTCATTTTGTTCGGGAACACATTTTCAATCGATAGGTAATGATATAATGATAATTATGATAACGTTAATAAGACGTAATATTGGGTTCATTTGGTAAATACCAATACGTTAATCGTTAAAATGTTGCCTCTGATACTGGATCACGACCATGTAGAGCGTTGCGTTGTGTTCCTCCTGGAGACAACAGTGTAAGCGTTGTACCATCACTTATTAATAACAATAAAATGTTATTGATATCATTAATCGATTGCAAATAGTTTGCTGATGAAAACAATTCTAAACACACCACAAATGAGATAAATTGCGCAGTGCCAGTATTGAAACGATTCCTTCGAAACTCATCAACGAATTTTATTTGTGGATTTCAGATACACCTTTTGTGTAACAACGTCATTTATTTCACTAGCTGACCTTCCGTAGACAGAAAAATGCATTGCATGCCATGTATGTACGTGTATTTGTACATAATCTAAACAGTTCCTTATAAAGTTGTCTTAGTAACTTAATATCCAGCAGAGTACTAATGGTGAAACCTAATGACATTTCCATTTATTGTAAAGACTTTTCCTAAAAAATTTGTTTGCTTAAACAATCGTTTGAGTAATAAAAATACGTTTGTTAAGCACTCATTTAAATAATAAAAATTTATTTGTTTAAATATTTATTTAAATAATAAAAATTCGTTTGTTTAATCAATCGTTTAAGTAATAAAAAGTGTTCGTATATTAAAGGGAGTCGCTGCACTATAGTACGTACTTCCTTATTACGACATACGTATTAGGACTTGTATTATTTGAAGTCAAATGAAAATAACGGATAAACTAACATGTGATTTTTATCTCCTTGAAATACTCATCACGAATAAAACAATCGAATAAATCATCTTGCTACATCGAGCTTCGAATAAATCTTAAAGTTAAGTTGAAATCGTTTTATCGTATCTTACAGATAATGCCTCTCAAATAACTTCTCGTTACTAGAGGCGTTGAGTACGCATACGCCGTTACTTCGAGATTCAATAAAGTACAGATGACGAATGAAATTTCTGAAGAGTATCTTACAGATAAACTATGGTGAATATGTATTTCAGAAAATTAATTACAAATAAAAGATTACTCACGGTTATCTTTTACTTAAAAGTTTTAGATAAAAATTGCTCATTTCTGGTGGAAACCATACTGTGTCAATGACACCAAAACAAGTATCAGAACTGACTTGGAAGCTTAAAAATTTCTTTCATGATAATTCTACAAATGGGAAATATCACAATAAGTAATAGGTCATCTTCAAACTTGAATAATTTAAGCAGACAAACAATAAAAAAACGAAAATTGCTTAAAACTATAATGTATAACTGTTTAAAAAGTGCCTGTAAATAAAAAATAAATACAATATCCGAGCGATATTTCAGAAACGAGTGAATAGAAACATGAGTACTACAAAAGTATTTAGTTTCCATACAGAACAATGCTACATCAGTACATACACAAAAAATACTGAATGTATTTTTCGATCAGTTTCACGATGCAATTAAAAAAAATGTAGTTATATATCAAAAAATGCCGATGACGATGATAACTCCGAAAAAATGACCTTCGGAAAAAATATTCTTACCAGATATTTGGTCCACTGACACCATGCAAATTACGTAACAAATATTTCTTGCATCACAATAACTTAAAGAGATATTTAGGTGGCCTTACTTAAAAGGACCAGCCTTTATTAAAAAAGTCCAAAATTTGTGTGCTTTAACTCTGTGTTCAGCCCAGAAGTTCACTACACAAGAAAGGTACATAAAAAATTGGTTTATCACAATGCTATGAGTATTTCAATTTCTGCAAATTTCAACACACTGTAGAATTCAGTTGGAAGAAGAAACAAGAGCGATAAAAAATATTGGGCAAATCTTTAAAGTCTACTTTTAATAAACGCAACAGGAACAACAGAATTCAGTAATGCAAATTTAGGTAAACTTGCAGAAAAGGGTCCTCCCCTTCGATTTCAATGAAGTTCAGATATGTAGTCCAGGATATCATTCTGAACATTTTCCTTTAAAGTTTTGACGGTCGGATTTAGTTTACGAGATATTCTAAAAAAACTTTACTTTACATGGGTGTTCTTGATAGCGGACACCGTTTCGTACGGCAAAAACATCATAAACTGAGTATAATACAATCTGTTTTAGGTTACGTTTGGGTTAGGTATAGGCTTGGATTGTGTTTGGATTTGGTTTGGGTTAGATTTCGCTTTTTTAAAAAATCTTGGTTATTATTAAATACCCGAAGTCAATGTCGAAAACTCCACTCCCGAGGGTTTTCAACCCTACGTGTGAGCCTTACCGGAAGGGAAGCGCTGCTAGGATCCGAAGATCCTGCCGCCATTACCTCACACATCACGGGGACTATGAACTTCCCCTGCAGCACCTCTCTTCCTGATAGCGACGCACACCTGTGTGCACCCTCAGGGTCCACCACGGGAAGGTGGGGAGAGAGGATTTTTGACCTGAGACGTCCCTCAAATAGAGAGAACGAACCGACAGTGAATAAGAGCCACCATTGTAGGCGCCCAGGTCCTAGGGACCCCAGACCTAACCTAGACCTAATTCATACATTTACATGTAAAGTATTTTGCAATTGTCTCGTAAACTAAAGCCGACCGAAAACAATTTTTAAGGGAAATGTTAGATAGTTAATATGAGCTTTAATTTACTGTAACGATATTTTAACGATATTATTGGTATATCGTTAAGTATCAATAAGATATCGGTTATGCTCGATGGACACTTGACACACTAAAATAACATGTAAGTTCTTATTAAAAAAAAAAAGAAAAAGAAAAAGTGGAACTACCATATTGTAAATTGTAACCTATGTGAAAGCCTAACAACCGACCACATACTTTATACTCTATATTCTATACGGATGTAGATGTTGATGTACAACGATTGTCACTTCCATAACCTTAGGTTTACAGCCCTTAGGTATAAGCGATCCTTGCAGTAAAGAAAAAGAGAGGACTGCAGTCAGTCACAAGGAAACCGTCAAGCTATTGCGTCGTCACATTTTTCTAAAAAGTCATTTCAGTGTATTTTAGTCACAGAGTTGTATGTACACAACTATTCATATCCTTAACACTGTATATGCAATATCGTCGAATTCCACTACATATTTCAATAAAGTCTAACAGTAGAAAACCACAACAGCAAAGGCATAAACACAGCATAAAACCAAACACAGTCCTAATAGCCTAGAATCTAGAGTAATGCTGTTCAGTAATCATTATAGCGCGCATGGCCACAATGGGCACACGTCGATGTTGTGGGCACAGGTGAGGGCAAAGTTACGGGCAAATAAGGTAATTCGACTTAAACAAGAGTGGAGTAAAAGATTGTCATTTGTTTCATGCCAATCGGCCGACGATCATTCTATTTCACTCAATCCCGACGTAATCGTTGACACTCTCTTCGGCCAATAAAGCCAATACGTATGATGGATACATGCAAAGTTGCCCGAAAAGCCGTGGTTGGTTGCCTGTCGATTTGTTTGTGCCTGGAGAAGTAAGATACACTGCCTAAGATACACTGTACTAAACATGATAAGCTATCTTAAAAAAAAAAAAAAACGAATATGACAATAAATTTTCTTTAAATTATAGCAATGTAGTTTTTGATAATTCTTCTGGCAAATATGCGATGATACATACATATGGTATGTATGTGTACTACATATAATATTTCCTTCGATTGATAATTTACTTATAGTTTAGACTTATAATTAGTTGAATTATCATTGATTTTTGTGTGCTGAAAATTAATACTTTTTTATTTCGTTTTAACAGATATTTTTCAGATCAGGAACCCTGGAACGTCTAGAAGCTCAAAGAGACGAGAAACTAACTGGTCACATTATTCTTTTGCAAGCAAGATGCAGAGGGTATTTGGCACGTCGTAAACTCAACACGTTGAAAGTATGTCATGACATCTACATTTTTTTAAAGTTCACCTACATCTGCATGCTTATACAGTATGTTAAATTCATTTGTTCCGTAAGGTTTCTATATGATTTAGATTTCCATTATGTATGTATGAACATACAGTCACTGACATAATTAATGGCACATCAAATCAGAATAACTTCTTTATAAGTGGACCAGACAACTTCAGTTTTTCTATCAAAACAGCACGATTAGTTTATTAGCACAAACAAGTCACTATATTCACTTCCTTCTATACTACAACTTTGAAGAGTTTTTTCATATGTGCATACATAACTGCTGTAGATGTTAAATAAATTCGTTAATACACTCCAATCTACAAAAGAAAAACAGTTCTAAGATCGAAAAAAGAAGTTATTATGGATATTATGTAAATTACGAAAAAAGGTGACATCAAACTATTTCGTACCAGATTTTCTGACGGGCTAGTCAGTAGGGCCCAACAGATTTTAGGAATTTAAGGTATCATGTAAGTTTTTAAATTATGTATACACTTTCGTAAGCGTTTCGTCCCATAACTGCGTGTGGACGTTTAGTAAGACCCAGCATATCCTGCCCTAGACGCGACTGTGTTGACGCTTTCGAAGAAATTCCAAAAAATGTCTACCGCATACATCAACAATAGTCTAAAAACAAAAGTGGGACATATACGTCCCGCTGATCACGAGGAGATGAACAAGCCGTGTTCATTGCTTTTCAAAAATTCAATTAGTCTCCGAAGGATTGATCAGGTGTTTTTCTATATTAAAAAACTTAAAAAATTCTTTGACAAATTCTATTTCGTGACGTGAGGATACTGTTTTCGATATTTTATCATATTTTGTAGTATGAATTGTTTCTCCCCATCGTTTCTTGATAATGTTTTATTATCTTCTCCATAAGTGTAAGTCTCCGCACAGCGGTATCAGCGGCAACCTTAAATGCTGGAACGATGTTCAGCCCAATTTTGAAATCAGGGTTATCATTCCATGTAGAAGGGTTTTTTCTCAAAAATGTCGTTGGTATTCAAAATCTTGAAAAGAATCGTTTGAAATACGAAGTCAATTTTGAACCAGTTCTTCACAAGAAGATACGCGTTTTGGACTACGATAAGTAGTATTGAATTATGTGCATTTTAAAAATTTCTCCATGTTTAAAATGAGAAATCAATTTCTTTTTAAATGTTTATATATACAATTTAATTATTTATTTTGTTTTGACAGCACTTTCTCGTTATTTCGTAAATATTTGACATTCATCTTCTAATCTTTTTCAAGTGAGACTTTTTTTATGCGGTCCCTCTCCACCGCATAAAAAAATTTTCTTTAATATATTGTAAAAAATTATTTGTTATAGTTATTTATGAAGTTTCTGAATATTTTTTTCTGTGCGGTTTCTTTTATGCGGTCCCTATCTGCGGTTCTAAAAGTGCGTAACAATAAATTTAATAAAAAAAACTGAGAACGTACAAAGTTCAATGCCAAGTTCTAGGCAAAGGTTATAAGGTTTAAGTCCGTACAAATGTTAAAGTGTTCTTAACCTAATGAAGGTTCGTAGCGTTCTATGCAAAGTTCTAGGCAAAGGTTATAAGATTTAAGTCTGTACAAATGTTAAAGGGTTCTTAACCTATTGAAGCTTCGTAGCGTTCTGGTCCTAATCTTCTGCAATTCCTTACCAAAGCTCGGGAAGAGATAACTTCTTTGGTACGGATAACCAGGGGACGAATCACCAGTTTGAGGCGTAATCCAAAAACTGTGTTACGCCTACTGACTCCGTGGTTTCATTTTCTCACGGAGCCTTCGAGGATGGTGGACGAAGATTCCTTGTTTCTAGGATCTTTCCCTGAAACTGGTGTTGCCTTTCCGCTGAGTATGGGTCTGCGATGCGTCAATTCTCATTAAGTGGAGTACGGCTGGTCTGTTTTCCCATTTCGAAACAGGACATTTAACTTTCATCCGTACCCAAGTCCGTAATAAATTCTTAGGGTCAAGCATACCAATAAAGAACTCTAAAATAACAGTGTTCCACTCGATCGCAGCAAAGACCCAGATACGATGTGTACACAATTCTAGATACTATCTACCGCACAAAAGGAGGTTTGACTGTATAAGGAAGTGACTATAGTGACAGGGAAGAAAATTTTTTTTAACATCATTCTTTTCAGTTTTCAAGATCATGGATGTTCTTTCTATTAACAATTGTTTATGCTATAACGTGTATTTATGTCAAGATTTAAAAAATTCACAATTTTCAAATTTGATGTAGTTCGGGTCGCATGATCCAATCGATCCCAAATTATTTTCGAATCATTTTCCCAACAAGTGTCAAAATTCGGAGGGGCGGGGATGAGATCAAAAGAATCTTGCAAAATAATTTTTGTCAAGTATACCTAAGGTCGACCCTAATACACATGCTAAAAGTTTCATTAAAATTGGTTAATGGATTTACGAATTGATGTAAACAATTAAAAATGGTGGAAATTCACGAATAACAGAATAAAAAGGCAGAAAATAGGCTGATAATCGTGAATTTAGAAATGTAATTTCTAATTAACGAATTTGGTTTCGAACAACCTCTTTTACAAAATATCCTTTCGTATTGTTCATATTTTACAAAATTTTCAATATATCTGGAACGTTTCTTTTTATTGTAGTCTTTAGAGTTTGTACTACACTTATTAAAAAATGATAAGCATAGTAATGTTTACGATTTATTACGGCGTTGGAGAAGATTTTTTGACCAGCTTGTTTTATGTTACCTCGCCTCATATGTAAAAAGTGTAAGAAATGTAAGAACGTTAGTTAAATGATAATAAAAGAAAATATATAAACTTGCATTGCACTTTAACGATTCATTTCACTATGCTTCGTTTTTGTTGTTTCATTAGCACGGATAGAGTAAACTTATGCTTTACATAGATTACAGTATTTTAAAATGCTACACATGTAGCTTTTGTCAATCTCATTGTTGTTCACATATGTGTGTCGTAGCAAAAATGAAGAATGTCGATTATAAACTTCTCTACTTCTGTTCATTTCATCCTATTAAATAAGTTTTATAAGAATCTAGTTAAAAATCTAGCTACAAATTTATTGTATAGAACGTATTCACCGCTTAGAATTCCCGAAAGTATTATAGGTACGCAAAAAAAGACATACATGAAAGTTCACGTATAGTGGGAGGACATACATATGGATATACAGGGTAGTCCTTTTAAGTAAGGCCACCTAAATATCTCATCAGGTTACTGTGATGCAAACAATATTTGTTATGTAATGTGCATGGCGTCAATGGACCAAATATTTGGCAAGAATATTTTTTTCGAAGGTCATTTTTTCGGAGCTATCAAGGTCATTGGTGTTTAAAAAATATACAACTACATTTTTTTTTATTGCATCGTGTAACTGATCGAAAAATACATTATACAATATTGCATACTTTTCTCCGTTCAAAGTACCGTTTATGGAATAAGGACCAATTATTTATTTGATTATTTAACCCTTTGCACTCGAGTGGTGACTCTGAAGCACCACTAGAAATTGTTGTGTCATTATTTCAAAGAAATATCACAAAGTATTACAAAATATTTGTTGCACTACAAAATTTGTATTCAATAGATTACTAAACATTGAAACATTATATGTAGAAATCGGATCAGTTTCGTATGAATAAAATGAAAATATTGTAAGACGGAAGAAAAATTTAGTTTTAGATTGAAGATAGCGCCGAGTGCAAAGGGTTAAAATGCCACGCCAGATGTTTAAACTCGACTGTTTTTGTTTATTCACTGATCTTAGCCAGTGTGGATTGTCAATTGACCAATAATGCATCAGTAAATGTTTCTCTTTCCAAAAATGATTCGTCATTTTCGTATTACTGCAAACCTGACCGAGAAAAATTCATACGATTTACAAAATCTGTTTCATGTAGGCTTGACGTAACGATAAATGATAGGGATGAAATTTTTCTTCTTGAAGAATCGTATTATGCCTGTTTCAGAAACGCCAGTTTCACGCTCAAGTTATCGTAAACTTATCTACAATAGTTATTTTACTTCTTTCGTTCCTAACAGTTCTGGTTCTTGCACGTTTTTTCACAACACTATCAGTTTCACGGAAATTACTGATCATCTTTGCATAAGTTGTAACGGTGGCCCCTTTCGCCGTCCAGGAAAACGGGAAATAGTAGAACACCGGGCGTTTATAAGCTCTGAGGCTAGGCCGCGCACGGCCGTGCGTACGCGAACGTTCAGCGAATAGTTGGAGGTTTCGCAGCACGTAGTTGTCGTACGATAAAGTCTCCGCGTTCGTACGGTGAATCGGTACATTACAAATCTCTCGTCGGGACGAGACTTCGCGGAACGCAGATAAACGACGCGATTACAAAGTGACTGTTGCGATAATTCCCGGAACGAGACGGATTTCGACGCGTTCGACGCACGATACGCAAGCTCCCGATGGTGCGAACTCGACGCAGAACGTGCACAGTGCGATATTTTTTCCGCGCATGGGAGTTCGCTACGAGATACGCGAAAATGACAAGATTGACTACACTTCCCTACGGCCACGATTCCTCCGAGGAAAACTTCCGGATCTTTTCCTGACGGGAAACTGCCGAAATGCTCAAAGTGCCTACGACTTAGGCGCGAGCTAATCGCTCGAAGCGTAGAACATCTCGGCACGCAAAAATTAGAGGACGAGACTAGACGCGTGTCGTTCTCTCGCGAAAATTACCGAACCAACTCGCCGTTTGCTAAGGGGGTGTTCACCTAGGTCCGCGGTGCGGCGAGAATGGAGTCGGAACGGAACACTGTAACTCCGCCGCGATACGATAACAATAATTGCGTCGCGAGACGAAAGCTGATCGACAAGGGCACGCGTCAATCCGTCAGTGAAGGCAGCTACTACGAAAGTGATCCTTTGGTTGATGGTAACGCGACAACAGGGTTCTCGTTACCCTTACTCTAGGTCTTAGTCCCGACTTTTCCTAATAGGGCGCGCTACGCACGCAAAATCCTAGAACGCAGGACCGTGCCCTCGATTGGTCCTTGAGCCCCAGACCATACGCGAAATATTATCACGACCGCGCCTCACGGACGCGGGAGGTCCGAAATCTCCCCATAGGTACGACCGCACCACCCACGCCGTGGCCCCATTTCAACTGTCTGGATGAGGCGGCCACAGGACCGGGAAAAGAAATGTCCGGTGGTCGACAGGGGGTGTGGTTGTCTGGCCTGTGTGCAGTGATTTCATTTTACAAGTATGCACGGGAAGTTTTCACGAAATGAGCATGTGTTTGTTGTCGGGCGATCGCACGAAGCGAGGCGCCCTTCGTCGGGGACGAAAGGCTTGGTGGTGCGCACAGCACGTCTCTGAAACTCGGCCGTGTTCGGCGTGTGCGTAATATGTCAGAAATCGATCTATGATCGATACAGAAGTTTCTCGAGGAGCGCTCCCTAATCCTGCGAATTATCGTTCTACGCTATAATGGGCGGTCCGGTTCTTCCGGCAGATCGCAACGAATAGAGAATTGATGCCGCAATTTTTGCAACGTCACAAAGTTCAATGTGATGGACAATTGCGGTCTGGAAATTTATCTTTTAGTACATTCGAACCGCTTCCCTTAAACAATGATCAGCTTCACCATAAATGAATACCATATCAACTTTCTCTTGCATTGAGTAATTTATTTGAAACAGTACGTCAATACACTGATAAATAAATTGACACTAATCGGGATTCCAAACAGTTAAGTATTATCAGTATTGCGACAGTAAACGTGTTTATTTACATTCACACTCTTGATTGTAGACTTAGTCAACGCCTACGATCTCGATAGACATCAGTTCTAGGTAAAACTTTAATTTTCGAAGATGAAGGTCATTTTAAGATCATGTTATTATACATATCTGGATGTATTTTTCGATCAGTTACACGATGCAATAAAAAATGTAGTTATGTATAAAAAAAAAAACACCGATGACGTTGATAACTCCGAAAAAAGTGACTTTCGGAAAAAGATATACTTGCCAGATATTTGGTCCACTGACACCATACACATTACGTAACAAATATGTTTTGCATCATAATAAAGAGAGATATTTAGGTGGCCTTACTTAAAAGGACTACCCTGTATAGAGGATCTTATATTTAAGTGCGAATGGTGAAATATGTCGGGAGAGGTTGAAGTTATTAAAGATAAACTGTTCATGCACGAATAGTCCATGTAAGTCACTAACAATTTTATTGCACTGCAAATTATATGAACTTTTGTGTGAGTTTTCTCAACGACAGTTACTTTCTACACTGCTTACTGTTATCTTGCACCCCACATTTTTCGTTTTAAATCTTACAAGTATTTTCATAGCTATTCAAAATTCACAATCACAAATTTTCGGGACTATCAGTATGGGGTTAGGAAAAGTTATTTTATATTTTTTAGTCCGTCTTAAAAACATGGTATATTCAACATTTTTTATTATTCAATTTCTTATCTTCCTTTATTTGTGTATTCATTATATCGTAACTGATAAATTAATGAGGTTGAAGTCCTGTCGGCGCGTGTGGGCACGTGTCGGTTTGTATCGTCGCTTCACTTCACGCCTCTTGAAATCAGTTGACGTCACTTTACGGCAGTTCACGTCACGTGACTACGTCGTTACCTTCTGCTGCCCAACCGATTCAAATTTGACCCTAGTTATCAGGGAGTAATACACCATTTTCGATCAATAAGTTGGCTATAATATCAGTCTACTGTCAGTAATAATAATGATAGACTAATATCGAGAGAGGAGACTGTTTTACACTAAACTATGGAACTAATATACTTCGTAACCGTTTATTTTATCTATCGGTCGTCCCGACGCGTCCGAGCCATCTCACCCCCGCAACTGAGAACCGTCGCAACACACATACACACCACCGATTTCTCGGGAGGCGCGCACGTATGCCGCCTCGTGCAAGGCTATGATCACTCAGTCAACCCTGAGGAGGACATCCGCCGTCACTTCGCAGTGGGCTCGAATGTTCTCCAGTGTTGGTGGGGCGATTTTGACCACACCTAATCCTTGTCGTCGCGACGCTCGTCGTAACACCCGCACACAAAGCCGAGAGGTTGGGAAGTGTGCACGGATGACGACACGTACGAGACTTTGCTCACATGGCCAACCCTTTTTTTTCCGTGAGGAAATGCTTTTCGCATAACCCGATTCCCTGGGGGAAGCCGGGGTTATGTGGGACTACCCCTAGGGGCTACCCACTAAAACCTCACGCCCGCCAAAGCTACACGGGAGGTGCCTGGATCACGCGAGTACTCAACAGGACACCCCCCAGCTATCATCACAACCCCGGGGGAGGGGTTAGCCTCCCCCACTGCCTACGCTATAAGACCCCGGGCGGAGGGACCCGCCAGGTGTCCCCGTCCCTGGAGCCTTCAGATTGAGCTTCCCGAGCTCCAGCTCGGTCCATCCACAGCTCCCGGAGTCTTCGTGCCCCGCTCGGAGCCGGTGTCCCGAAGGAGCCAGCCCCGGCCAGGGAAAGAAGACGCCGCCATCGGAAGGAAGGGCCGTTCCCCATACCCCCCACGGATCCCGCTCCCCACTTGGGGAGGGACAGACCGGCACCCCCACACCGGGAAAATAACCCGGGGGGTGCCGTCCCTACTCGGGAGGAGCCACGCTCAGTTTCCACGATCAGATCATTCCCCGGGCCACCACGTCCACCGCCCTCACTGCCGGGAGCACATCAGGGCGCGTGGGGGTCCCCCGCTCCAAAC
>CM052138.1:421295-463098 GCA_028454255.1 Halictus ligatus
AACACACCTTGCCGAGCCCGGGTCCCGGTCCCAGGCTCGCTCGGCGGCCCCCTTCTGCGACACCACGTGTTGGCAGAAGGAGGCCACCGCCTTCCACGACCTCTCGCTACCGGCCATGTGGCCGACCACGGCCGCCAGTGAGAGGTCCCACCCTTCCATCGCGGCTCTACGGACGCGGCCAACCCTAAGGATTGCCCCCGTCGTCACTATGCAGTGGATTCGGGTGCACTCCGGTGTTGGTAGAGTGAACTAGGCAGTACCGAACCTGTCCCCGACCGGCCGCGCTTCCACGCGAGGTCGTGGATAATCGCCGACCACGCGCTCGCTGTCAATCGCTCACGAGGCGTACGTGCGTTGAAGTACGCATATATATGTATCTACCAATGGTGACATAGGGACGGCTACAACCCTTGTAGGATAAGGTTCGTGCCTCCAGGCACTGGAAGATGGTTCTAACTACCTTTGAATCATTCAAAAATGATGTTGGAGGCAGAATAAAACTATATTCTGGTATTTGAAATGCCTACAACACTTGCTGCGTAGTGTTTTATTGACGACGCGAGATTCGCTGTATTCTGGTATTTGAAGCGTTTACAACATTTGCTGAGTAGTATTCTGTTGACGACGTGCTATTCGCCTTTCGCGCCTATTCTAACGTGATCTTAGATTACACTGTCCAACAAAATCAAACTTTTTTCGAGTTTTTCAATACCTGTTGGGTGATTCTATATAAAATAGAATAAAATTTTCCAGTCACCACATTGCTGCGGTTAATTTTCTTTATTAAGCACTTCCACAATGAAATGTGAATATAACTCGTATTTTTATAATTTTTTGTAATGATTGGCACCCAAAAAGACAAAAAAGAAATGTATGTAATGAAGCATAGTAAGCAAAGACATAATTGAGTGGTACCATCGTCGACTACGCATGGCGACGGCCCTGGCGAGTCGAGAAAAAGCTGCAATGGCCGTCTGGCGCGAACACGTCGCGCACACGCTGTCAATGACTATTTTCTTAATCTTCTCGTATATTAAGGGAACCAAATACTTTTCGTGAATGGTTTCTTTACCAGAAATGTCTGTAGAATGCATTCCTGTATAGTAAATTCCTGCTGGATAAAGGATTTTTCACATAAATACAAAAATAGAGCGTACAAAGTACCCGCGTCGGCACATTTTCAAACTTTAACAACCATTTACAACTATTAGGAAGTACATAAAAATATAATTGACTATGTGAATATGTAGAGGACAGTTCCTTCTATCTCCTGACACAAATTTGAACTTTCTCGCGTGTTTAGTTTTTGCGTAACACGTCATTTTGTATCAAAATCCGGCATTTTTACAAAAACCAAAATTTTTCGAAAACGTTGCGTGATGGAGCAATTCTACTTTCGGATTCGGTTTTAGGATGACAATGTGTATAAGAATCACCCAACAGGTATTGCAAAACGATTTTGCTGTTGGACAGTGTTATTTACTATTTATCTCGTGGGCGATTTAAATTGAAAATTATAAAACCATCGGAGATATTAACCAAGGCATTTGATGTAACACATACTGTACCAGTAATTGAGGAAAATAGTGACGAAGATTGAAAAAATCTATATTATGATTCTTAAAGTTCTCTTTTACACCTACGTAATGTCTATTTATAAATTTGGGAACATTAAACTAGAATATAATACGATGCGTCGGGTTTAAAAAGGAATAATTGATCCAGGAGGGACTTAATCTCCTCATAAAAACTATTAATTAGTGTCGTAAGAAACACTACACTATACATTATACTATTATAATGGCGTAATTTCATTTGATTTTCAATATTTAACTATGTTCCACCAATCCGACCATCTTGAAACTTTTGTATATATTAGATAGGTAACAGAACATTGTTCTCGAATTTTTTAGAAATAGTCACTCGAAGGGTTGTTTGCAACCCCCACCTCTAAAAAATTCAATAATTTTTTTATACCCTTAATAATTTGATCATAATTCTGAAAAAAATATATGATATGAAGGAGGTAAATTCAAATATTTTCGTTGTTCTTCTACTTAATTATTTGTTGTTCTTCTAATCTAATTAACAACCGAGAAAAAAAATGATACAGATAAGGGTAGTTACCCTCATATTATCCTTAAATGAAGGGTTAGCGACTTAAAATTTTGGGTGATTATGGACCATTCTTATCCTGCTATGCCCTTTGTTTACGAATGTATACGTATTGTTAATTATTCACAGAAAATTAAATTTAACAATACAACTAATAGATTTAGGAAGAAATTAACAAATTTTCCACAATAGATCCTATAGGAAAGGTATGGGCTCTTCTTAAAAAGTTTATAAAATTAAGAATAGCAGTTAGTTGCAAACAAAACTATAAAATTCTTAAACTATGACAAGTAATATACCCGAATCTCAGGATATATTTTGCCGTTTTTGTTATAATATAACAAAAATATTATGTTAATTTGAAGTTTTATATGCAATTAATAAGTAAAACCTGTTGGCTGAAGTAAGCTATGACTTATGCTGTGTACGATGTATGAGCGACGTATGCAGCGCAATGAATGTTGTAATGTATGTGAGAGTTATTATCCTTCATTTTTTTTCCTTGGTCTTCATGAAGCCTTGTTCGTATTTATATTTGTTCCATAAATACATTTGTTACTAGCTATTGCGTAAATATCTTGCGTCCAGGACACAATGTAAATTGTGATTTGTAATTGAATAATTAAATACGTGGAAACAAAAAGAAAATTTTCTAGGTAAAATGGCGTCAATGGGTAAATTCGCAAAGCTTGCGCAATTAACTGAAAATAATTACGAATTATAGAAAGTTCACATTATGAACATACTTATATTTAACGGTTTATGGTCACTAGTTGATGCTTCTGAAGAAATACCACAAGATAGACCAGAAGATTGGATGGAAAGGGATACAAAAGCTTTGGCATTAATTAGTATGTGTACTTCTCAAAGTCAATTTAATCACGTTAAGAAGGCTGTGACGTCGAAAGGAGCCTCGGACAAGCTTAAAACGGTATTTGAATCTAGAGGACCGGTAAGAAGAGCAACTCTATATAAAAAATTATTGCGTATGACTAACAATAAGTCGTCTAATGTTACTATGACTCGATGTGTAAATGATTTTGAACGTAAAGCAGAACAATTAGAGGTAGATGGCATCAAACTACCGAATGATTTATTGTCAATCGTGTTATTAGCTTCATTGCCGCCGAAATATGAGAATTTCAGTAGTATGATCGAATTTCGAGATGATGTACCGACATTCGAATACCTTAAAACAAAATTAACATGTTGACTGCCAGGTGCATTTTTCATGGTTTTCCTAAGGCGCCAACGTGAATTTTTCATTATGCGATGCATATTATGTTGAAATATTATTTGCAGCAAATAAAGTCAGTTATAAAATCATGCTTGAAGCATTTTTCGTGCATTAATTTCTTCAAATCATTATAGTACAACAATGGTATTATTGAAAAATTTATCACTATCCATATTTACTCTAATTATGTACTTTTATTATTTGCCGCGTTGCAGGTCACTGGTGGCCCCGACGGCGCTGTAGCCGAGTCGAGTGCCCGTCACCGGTGACCCCCATGGCAGTCAACGTGTTAAAAGAAGATAAAGCGAGGCATAGTGAAGGAGATGCAAGAAAGCATGATCGTAACGATGCAGAAGCATTTGTAACTATGAAGAATAACATTGGCAGAAATAAATGCACTCATCCACATAAACAGGTGACACATAACAACAATTCGAAATTTAATAATAATTCAAGATTTAGTGGAAGCTGTTATAATTGCGACAAGCCCGGACACGAGAGTCAATATTGTAAATTGTCAGCAAGAACAAAATACAATGATCATACTGATGCAATGACGGTAATTGCACGTAACGCGGTAGGTTGTGAAACTGATAATTAATTGGTGCCTTGATAGTGGAGTCACGAAAGACATTTCCAATATGATAAATAAATTTTAATTTTTAAATCGCAATATGACAACAAATGTATATATGGCAGGAGATCAATGCATCAAATCTTGTGGTGAGGGATACATCAAAATAAAAGTACAAGTTGATAAGAAACATACTAATTTAATAGAATTAAAGAATGTAATTTATGTGTCTGTGTTGAGAAATAATTTATTAATATTTATTATCAAAAAGGAGTACCCGTGAAACGTGATGACGGAACTATGTACTGCCGTGCCGGCGACCAAGCGTGGACAATTGTATACAGTGAATTAGAAAAATAATCATTGTGCGATGAATATAAGCGAATACAATACAATGATAATCTATTAAGATGACATCAACGATGTGGACATCTTAATATTGGAGATATAAGGAAACTTCAAGCACAAAATGTGGTAGAAGGTATAAACTTACATTCAAATATGTATAATTTAGATTGTCACGTGTAAGAAAGCTAAAATATGTGAGCCATTATATAAACATTCAAACAATCGCATCAAGGAGAAACTTGGCCTCGTACATTCCGATATACATATGTGGTCCAATGAAAAAGGAATCATTAGGAAGTGCAATATATTTTGTAACAGTTATTGATGATCATAGAAGATACGAGGTATGATAAAAAAATACAGTAAATGAATTTTCATAGCAGCAACTACTTGCGTTACTTCTATTTCAACTAGTATGTCTCATACCCTCATGTGTTAAGACAGGCAGTGACAAGTTTGTATACGTTCTGGCTTGTCAGTCAGCTTCTAGAGCCGCTACAGTGAGGTCGTGTTTGCCATGTCCGTCGTGAAACATGGATCTTGAACAACGCTTTCTTCTTCATCACGACAACGCGACGTGCCGCAAGTCGCTTTTGATTCGCGAGTTTTTGGCCGCTAACAGTCTTCCTGTCTGTCCACATCCGCCTTATTAACCAGATTTAGCACCATGCGACTTCCGGCTCTTACAAAACATAAAAAATGTGCTAAAAGGAAAACGTTTTGACGTCATTCCTGCCAGTAAGAAGGCCACGAAATAGCAGCTGAAAGCCATTCCGAAAGAAGCCTTCCAGAAATGCTTCCAGTCATGGATTCAACGTTCGGATAAGTGCATTGCTAGCCAAAGACAGTACTTTGAAGGAGATCAAGTTTTTAATAAAATACTTCACCGTATTTTTTTATCACACCTCGTACCCTAGAACAATGTTGTTACGTAACAAGTCTGACGTTTTTTATGCTTTAAGAGAGTACAAACGCCGGTAGAAAAATTAACAAAATGTTTAACTAAACATTTGAGCACTGATAACATGATTATTAAATAATTGTTAAATGATTAATAATATCAATTTTCTCCCAATATGCAGTTTTGCGAAAGGTATTTATCGTACATCGTGATATACACGTGTAGTGAGATGTGCCAGGCTTAGGGTCAGTGTATACTAGACGGGGAAGAGACGGTGTACGTATGACCGCTAGATTCGAAACCAGGGTGTAGGGTTTAAGTCGACGGAACATCAGTGTTTCCGACTATATTTCTTCTCGGCACGGCTGGGTCATTATTTTGAACATCTGACTATTTCTAGATGCCCTTTTGAGAGCGCGTTGACAGTTCCCTGCTGTGCATGGCACAAAAAAAAATGTTTTTTGGGTCTCCACAGTTCCTTAGATAAACTATTGGTATCTCTCTTCTACAACATGATGAAGATAGGGAAACATTCCTGCCTCTTGGCAAAACATCATCACACTTCCTTATATGTAAATTATACATATATCGTAAAAACGAAAATAGTAGTTATTTTTTTTTAAGGAAATATCCACATTGGAAAGGGCATCATTGCATGTGAATCCGATTATTATTTTTTGGAACTATGTTTCGAATTTTGATGACATTGAAGTATACTATATAATCCAAGTGAAAATGGGAGACAGCGAAAAAATGTATATGAAAAACTTCTGAATTCTTGTCCATAATGACCTAAAAATGGTTAGATGGAAGGTTCCCTGGCAGGAATGCGATGACGTATCTATATCTTGTCCAATGAGACGAGCCAATAGACGTAAACTTAGTTACCCTTCCAAGATAATTAGCAAATAACATACGCTGGTACTTCACTGCCTCATCTCGTTGGACAGAGTAGAGGTATGAATACGCGGCTGATTCGATCAGATTGGAAGGGGCAGGCCTCGTTTCACACGCATTTTCGACTACAATCCAAATATTGAATACAGCGGTCACTATGTAGTGTGCTATGGAGCAGCTGAGATAGACTCCTAAAAAATGGTGGCTCTTTAAAAATGGCGAAATTCAAATGATTTTGAGTGCATGCTGAATCGCGATATTCTTGGACGCCAGACGAGCGGTTACGAGCAGCGGCCGGGCAGCTGTACTTGTCGCCCTTACACTATGTACATATGTGACCGACACAGAATTTAATACCATTATGAATTATTAGGGAAATTCACTTTACGGACCTGTTTTTAAAAAAGCGGACACTTTAGATGAAATTAGAATTATTTGAAGTGAAGCACGGTAGAAGCAACACCGGAAGGCTATAGGCAAGGATCGGAGTAACAGCTTCCCGCTGTTTCACTCCAAATAATTTCAATTTCATCGAAAACGTATTCACTTTAGCTCCCAAACACTCATTTTTATCGGTTTGATAGTTTTAGGTTTATAATTTAGTGGAAGAAGGATGACACGTTTTTTTACACGTCTGTAAAATCAACAATTTTTAAAATATCGTAAAATCTATTGAGATTCAACAAAATCCAAAACATCACCCTAAAAAGTGTCCGATTTCGTGTGAAATGATTCCATTATGACTAAATGCGAATCAAAAACTGACTATCAGTGTAGTTTAGTACCCTTAGCATGCGTATACAGTAGTTGTACAAACTATATTTGTACGCCTTTTAAGAGCCAAGGGTAGTAACATTTTTTGTTCTGTATCATCGATATAATGAATTCTGATGCCAGATACGTGTTTCAAGTTTTTGGCTTTATTTCGGAGAGAATTTTCTTACGCGCGCTACTCTCGATGTCATCCAGAATACTCATCTAATGGCATACAAATGCGTGGATTTCACAGCATGCACACCGTCAATTTTTGGCCTACTTCTAACGCTTATATTATCAGCAATAGGCAGAATATAGGTAGATAGGTCAGAGTAGGAATGAGTGAGAAAGAGACAGAGAGAGAGAGAGAGAGAGAGAGAGAGAGAGAGAGAGAGAGAGAGAGAATGCATGAATAAGATAGTTTTTTATAATTATAGGATATTGTAAACCGAGTCCAATTCTTGGCTGTAAGGCTGAATAAACAAATATATACTACCAAATATCTGCATAATTTCGCCAATTTATGACCAGCGCGCGCAAGATTGAATCTTCCTTTTTCGAATGAGTTCTGTCCCAGCGAAAAATATTCTCATATAATTACGAAAAGTTGAGGCACGTAAAACCATTTTTTGCCTAATTTTGTCAGTAACGTAGTCACTCTACCTTATCGTGAATTACGGAGTCTTGGCTCTTAAGAGGGCCGCCATGGACCTTGACTGTCATGCTATGGTCCTCGAACGGTCAGTAGAGAAAACTGATTGTGGAATAGTTAAAATTTTCTGTTTTGAACTACATCGCATACGACGTATCGATAAAAAAGAATATATGAAATGCCGACTAAGAATGGTAAGGAGATTGAACAGTAACGGAAGAGAAAAACGAACATTGGGAGAGAAAGCTAGCGACTAGACAAGGTTGCCACATTTCATCCTTCGGCTCACTGTTGCCTTGTCATCAAGCCCGTAAATGTATAAGCGTTTCGTGAAACTGATTCCTGCCTCATGAGCCCGATTCAACAGACCAACACATGTTAACACGTACATTGCCACGGACGCGTAGGTATATGCAGGTATGTATATGCTCGTAACATTACCACAGCACTTTTTCGCTAATATCTCTGAAATGGAACCCAAACGGCGGTCACGTGTACGCAAAAGATAAGGGAATCACTGGATTTCGATTAAATTGAATCAGTTTATGGTCAACGTAATAATAATGTTATACACATTATCAGGACTTCTTTTAAAAAGAAAAGGTGCCCGATCTCACATCCTACCAAAAAAAATTATATTCAAATATTATTTAAATGAAATTTAAAGCAGCTTTTTCTATGCCACGAAGCACATAAAAAATTACACAAAATTTATAATATTTTTTGCTTTAGATGTCGAATCTGAAGTCAACAAACAAATACAAATTTACAACTAAAGACTAAGTGTAAAATGAACTCGAATAACATGATATATTTAAATAAAAGTTTATAGTGATGTCCAAAGTTTTATATGTGTATACAGGGTGTCCCACATAAATGGGAACATCTAAATATCTTTCGTATTTACAGTCCTATCAGAAAACTTCAGAGGACAAAGTGACACTATTGCAAGGGGATAATATAAACAACAAGACAAGATAAAATGTATTGTGTACAGAGATAAACCCACAACGCCAGAGGATATGCGGCAAAGGATTACTGCAGCATGGGCTTCACTTACGTCTCAGGAAATCGACAATGCCTACAGTTCATTTATTAAAAGATTGCAACATTGCATAAATGAGGATGGTCAACATTTCGAACATTTACTATGATACGTAAAGGTCAACCTGACGTAAACAACGCGTAATCTTTGCTGAAACACGTAAGTTTTAAACTTCCACATTTCATCCGCTTCAACATGATTATTCTTGCTCAAGGTCATTTCAAGGTCAAAAAGGTGGTATCCACTAAATTCAGTTTTTTTATTGTCTATCATGCTATCGTAAAAAAGGCATACTATTCCATTTAAAAAACATCGGTGACCTTGAAATTTCATTAAAAAACACGACATAAAAATTTTTTTTCTTCACCATTACATTGCCCCCTTGTATATTTAGGTGTTCCCATTTATGTGGGACACCCTGTATACACATATAAAACTTTGGACATCACTATAAACTTTTATTTAAATGTATCATGTTATTCGAGTTCATTTTACACTTAGTCTTTAGCTGTAAATTTGTATTTGTTTGTTGGCTTCAGATTCGACATCTAAAGCATTCATTTCTTTCATTTCTTTGTATTGCATTAAAAGCATTTTAATTGTGGATCGAAGCAGAAGATTCTTCATCTTCAAAAATGTTTCTACCGATTTTGATCAGGATCTATTAGATTGTGTAATAAGTCCGTTTGCAAGTTACTTATCCTACAAAGCGTTCTTAAATGTAATGTAACAGATTTATATGATGTATGTAATATTTTGACAATTTCCTTAGTTTTATATCTTGAATTTTGAAAGACTAAATTCACAATTTTATTCAGATTAATCGTTGATCGCTCCCCACTCCGGTTTTAATTGCTCCAGTTAAAATCTCCATCTTTAAACCCTTTGATTCTTATTTCAATGGTCCATTTATGATGCCAATATCACCATACATACTATAAGATTTTTTTTTGTAATTTGAGAATAAAAAAGAATTGAGTAACGAAAATGAATTCGTTGATCACAAAAACGCTCTTTACTTGACCAAGACAGCATGAAAATTAACCGATGTTACGGCTAGTTAAAACTTGTAACAGCTAGAGGCAACATTTCTTAAGATGCGTTATTAGACATCCTAACAGAAATGTTTGCTTTATTAAGAGTCAATACCACGCAGAAAAATATATTATAGAAACCATTGTTTTTAATAAAAGATAAAATTATATTTCTTAAAAATATTGAGGCATAAGCTTTGCGACATGAAAAATTCTTAATCTTCGGCCCACTTCTATTTATATTCTTCAAAAATAAAATTGTTTCTCTGCATGGTATTTACAATAATAATGATTTAACATTGTATAATATTGTTGAAGAAATGAGAAAAAAGCAAGTATAACTTATTAGTTTCTCGTGGAAACAATGTCGTAAAAATCGGTTTTTATTTTTTCTAGCTACGACGTACTCTCTACCAACAAATCTGAAAAATTCCATCGAAGCAATACAAAGGTACATCGTAAAATATTCAAGGCAACATCCGATAATTGCAATGTGCAACAAATTGCAAATTTTTTTCGACGTTTCAATTCTCACTATGTGATTTTTATAGAATTTTTTTGTGCTGATTCTGAATCTGCGCACAATTTTGGAGAAATTTGATTTTGGCAAAACGATATATTTTTCGACTTTAGACAAACATTATAATGTTATTATAGGAGATATTGAATTGCTCTTTACATTAAAAGATTGTGTAGACTTTACCGAACACAGTGATATCCAATATTAATACATCATGAATGTATAAACATGTTTGAACCATTATTAAAGATAGAGAGACACCATTTTTACAAGAGCTTTTGAGGATATTTTTCAGTTTATCATAAAAAATAAGGATCCAGCGTAAAATCGAAACTACATCCCACGATAGAACAGACTTTTATCTTGAGAAACCTCTCTTTGAAACTTGCAACGTCAACGTTTCTATCGAACCAGAAAGCAAAATACATATCTTCGCTCGACATGAATTGCCACCAGTGGCGCTCACCACTAGCGGCAACTCATTTCGGGCAAAGATATTTTGCTTTCCTGTTTGGTTTCCAAAAGTGTCTCTCCATCTTTAATGATTGCTAAAATACGTTTAAATATTCATAATGTATTAATATTGGATATCATTGTGTTCGGGAATCTTTTGCTGTAAAGAACAATTCAAAATCTTATTTAATAACATCACAATTTTGTATAAAGCCGAGAAACATGTTTTTTCCAAAATAAATTTCTTAAAAACTGTGTGTCTAGGGGAAAAATTAAGGGAAGATTCAGTATCAGCGCAAAACTCTATAAGAATCGCATAGTGAGGGTCGAAACTTTTTTGGCCGTTGTACAATGTTATTTATGAAAACTATCAAATATGTGAAAAAGCCAGGTAAAGAAGGGTCAAAGTGTTAGTGTTATGGACATGTAAATACGTGGTTATAATATTATGTAACGTGCCTCAAAAGGAGAAAAAGGAGAAGCAGAAACAAAGCACCTACGAGAGGAGAGGCGCGCGCGCGCGTGTGTGTGTGCGTGCGTGCGTGCGTGTTTGTGAAACACACGACACACATGATATGTTAACATATGTCGTCTTTTTATAATTTTGTGGAACGATTGGCACCCAAAAAGACAAAAAAAATTATACAATTTATGCATAGTAAGCAAAGACATATTGAATGGTACCAACGTCGACTACGCATAGCTACGGCCCTGGCTATTGAAGAAAAAACTGCTATGGCCGTGTGGCGCGAAATCGTCGAACACGAGCTATCAATGAATATTTTCTAAACCTGTCCATATACTAAGGGAACCAAATACTTTTCGTGAGTGGTCTCTTTTCCAGAAATGTCTGTAGAATTCAGTTCTATATCTATATGCAGAGGAGAGTCCCCTGTATCTTTTGACTCAAATCTGAACTTTCTTTTTGATAACCTGATGTTTACTTTTTGCATAACACCTCATTTATTTTTAATCAAAGTCATGCATTTTTAAACAAACCAATGTTTGTCAAAAATAGTGTGTAATAGAGCAATTCAGGTTTCGGATTTGTTTTTAGAATGACAAAATCTATAAGAATCACCTAACAGTTATTGCAGATCACGAAAAAAGTTTGATTTCGTTGGACTGTGATAACTTTTGCGCTATTATATTTACACTATTCTATACTGCGAGAATTCTATATTATGTGTATGTATATAAAAAGAATAATGATTTACGCGACGGACCTGTTGGTCATCGCTGTAGGTTCTGCTAGCTTTCCACTGGTCTTTTCCGGTATATTCTACAGGTTTGCTGCCGTCACCTCTGCTGCTGTTGATACTGCTCACACCACTCGAAGTCAATGTACTATTCCTCACAATAACAGTATGCTTTGCAGGTTCATGTGTATCAATGGTAGTAGACTGAAACGCTCCTTTAGCAAGTTTCGTTTGCGGAAAAAAATCTTTTCTTCCATATCCCTGGGTTTCATTCTCCACATTTTCCTTCCATTCGGATTCATTTTCGTTACTCATGTGACCACTGTCCTCCGAACAATTGCTATCCGATATGTACCCGTTATAGTCATTCACAGTCTTAACATTCAAATTTTTCTTCGAAACGATAACTGAAGTCGGATCTCTCGCTACTCTGGAAGCTTCTGAATTCTTACAATTGAAAAAGTTAACCAAATGTTCTATTTCCTTAGCTCTTGTACTAACCGAATTTTTATTCTTCATCTCTTGCGTAATGTCTACATTTGCATCCACATTTTTCTGCTTAGTATTCGTCAAAGTCAAAGTCTTTTCGTGACCAGATGTAGAGTCACATCCCGAATTGTTCTTCTTTTCAGAATCAGCGATCGACTGTTCATTACCTTGTTTTTCCCAATTTTTCTTGAGTTTCTCAATATTCGACTTTGTTTCGTTCTTCTGTCTCGATTCTTCCTTGACATCGTTTGTGTGTTCGCTTCCACAATCTTTCGATCGATTGCTGAACTCTTTCGAGTTTGACGGATTTTTTCGACAGGCCGTTCGGAAGTCCTGCGTTTCAAGTTGATGGAGGTCACTCTCTTTCCTACTGTCCAGCTGTTTCTTCCCTGGATCGCCTCCTATTCTAAGTACCGTAGTGTGATATCCCGTCTGAACTTTCCCGTTGGACTTGTTCCGTTCGATATCGAACTCCTGGACCTCGTAAACTGACCCAATTCTACGGGGCGGAGCAGAATCCACGGAATCGTTGGACGATATACCCATCTGATTCTGTTTGTTCTTGTTGTTATTATTATTATCATCGTCGTCTCCCATCTCTTCCAAGTTTTCGTTGTTGTTACCATTTTCATTGTCACCGTCGTTGTTGTTGTCGTTCTCCCCATGCTCCTCGTCATCGTCATCGTCCAGCTGTGCCATTAATCGGGCCACACGTTCTTCAAAATTACTGCTGGACACTCGAACTGTCTGACGATGCTCGGTCAAGGCTGCCCGGCAGCTGAATGCTTCGCGACAATTTTCATAAATACGTTCGTCCATCGAACGATCGAGATCGGGATCTAGACCGAGATCGAGACCGAAACTGAGATCGACGTCCGATGGTGTAGCCGCCGCGTGAACCGTCGCCTCTGCGCTACGATCTACTTGCGAGAGATCGGCGAGAGATCGGCCCACGCGAGTGTTTCGTGCTAAAAGCGGAATCTTACTCGGTCTCGAAGACATTCCGAAACTCTTTTTACAATCGTTTTTCGAAACGGCTCGGATGCTCCAAAGACTGGTAGACCTGTTCATAGTAGTTCTCGTGGATATTGGTGGATGCTCCTTTCTTTCACTATATCGTTTTGTTTCTTCGGTCAGGATTTCAGGGTTTCTAGTCTCGCTGGAGAACGAATCGTTGAAAGCTAAAGATCCCCTCGACTTAAAAGACTCTCTGGGACTCTCGCGAACGTCACTGGAAACGCAGCCGAGACTAGCCCAACGATCGAGACCTATCTTCTTTCGCAGCGACTCGGACTTTCTAGGTAACTTTGCTGGAGTATACGAAAGCTTTTTTTTTAATAACGTTCTGTCCTCCAAGATCATGCACGACGGCGACGTACACGACATGCTCTTTGAGACGTGCCTTTTCTCATACCGTTCGTTCCGTTCATTCTGTTCATTCCGTTCATTCCGAATGACCACTGACGAACACTTCGTTGTTTCGAGGCGATTATCCACTGTTACGCGCCGAACTTTACTAGAAGAGGATGGGGCGCGTAACTTTGTATGGTCTGCCGTGAAACTTGTACTACTTCTTATGTTGTTCTGGTTGTCGGAAGCGATTTTGTTGCAAGTCCTCGAAGCGGACGGACACTTCGAGACTCGGGACTTGGTCGGTGTCATTCCACAGCCATTCTGATCGGGTATCGTTTGTTTCTTTGCAATTGATAATGCTGTCTTTGACACGTTCGGACTACTTCGAGCTTTGACTAGTCGCGATCCGTTACCGGTTGCTGACCATTTCGTCATGCTGTCCAACATGGTAGACCAGATACGAAGGCGATTGCCTCAAACACTAAGCAAAATTTCACAATCGTCAGGAATGATGAACGTTAGGGATGCCAGTCTCTTCTGTCAAGTTTACAGCGCACTATACTGTCTACCAACGTAGTTTGCACATTCTCATTGAAATTTAAAACAATTGTGCTCGGTTGGAGCTGTAGGAATTATTTCTATGGTGTAAAACAAATAAAACACTTGTTTCGATGATCGAAATCTATTAGAACTTTTTCACATTCACGCACACCGATCGGCTCTCACTACACTGTGAAAGTGACACACTTTCATTATATCAACGGATAATTCCTCTCTGTAAACAGCACCTGCACGACGATCTCGTCTTTAAAATTGTACATTTTCTCGAAAAATGGCGAACGGTTTTGCAACTTTTGAAATTTATCAGAATTAATCTTATCGATCTTCAATTTTGACACGTTTTTTGTTGTTTTTCTTTCGCTAAAAAAGGTCCCTATTCACTTCGTCGAATGGAAGACGGCTCGTTTCACGCCTGCTACCTCAACATTTGTTCATATTTGCATTTTTCTTAAATCTCATTACAGATCACCGTTCCCTCGTGGATCGTCGTTCGCCGATTTTCTTTTGCTTTCCTGTTATTTTATTTTGCTGTAGACGTCACAAATTCTTAACGAATTTACGCGTGCTCGAGAACGGACCGCCGTGCCTCGGAAAAGCCTTCTTCTTGTACGAAGAATGACCTACGACTAAGTACCGTAAACGCTACGTAAAAGTGGACGTACGTTTTATGGTGCGAGAGGAAAGGAAAGAAAAAGAGTAAGATGGGGGAGTAGGGAGCTACCGAGGGGGGGGGGGGGCAGCGAAGAGAACGAGATACGATGTGGAAGAGAAGGGAGTTGGAGGGGGATTGAAGCGAAAGCAGTAGGAGGATGGAAGAATGAAAGAACGGAAGGAAAGGAAAAGAAGAGTAGTAGGTAGAATTGCGAAGCAACAGAGAAAGAAGAAAACTTATTGGCGAGGACCAAGCGGACCGCAAGTTTTATGCATTCGCAGCGAATGTACGCATGTATATACATCGTAGATATATCTGATCATATCTGTATCATTAAATCTTCTTGGACAATCGATAAACAGTTAGTTTATTGATGTATGGACAATTCAGTTAGCAGCACAATTAGAGATATTACGAATTGTGTTTGCCGAACTGTGCTTGACTATACGTTAGTACCACTACGCATTTCTTAGAAGCTACGGACATCATCCGATATTATGAAATCAAACACCCATACAACGCAAGGGTAACTTGTAAACAATTAAATAATGAGCGCTTTAAATTTCGTACAACTTCCACAAAACACATCGAAAGGAGAATATGTACAATAAGGAACATAACTGATTACACGCTATTTAAAACAGCATAACTTTTTTCAAATTAGGGCAAATGACTTGAGTGTTTTAGAGAAGAAAAAGAATTAGTAGTTGGGGTGTACAATATTTTCGAAAATAATTTGAAATGGTCAGAATCGTGAAAGAAGTAGTACAAATTGATTTCTTCAGCTTATTTATCTGAGCCTGTATTGAAAATTTTAAAAATGTGTTTGATTCACTCGAATAAATTATGTCGATACCGAAAATTTCACCGATTGGTTATTGTTGGTTAATTCGTCTACGAGTTATAAACAATTAAAGGTGTGATTTTAAGTAGAATATCGTGAAAAATGGTAATTTTGCCACTTTTATTCGTTTACAACTTATAAACATAAAAGTAATATAGGCGAAATTTGCAGCATACATAGAATTTATTCGAGTGAATCAAACACATTTTCTAAATTTTTGTTTAATTATTTGAATAAACAAGTCTTGATTGCAAGAACCACAATAAAAAAGAGTGAGACTACTAATTACAGCCAATCTTATAGAAGCAAGAATCGAACTACGAAAGTTAGTATCTTTCCTTTTTTTAATTTCGAGCCAACTTTTTCTAATACAATTTCGAGATTACACTTAGACATTCTGAAAAATTCCGAAGCTCGTAGTTGTCTTCTAAGCTTGGTTCTCGAAGCAAATCGTTTTCTTTGCAAAGTTCTCTCATTTCAAACATTTCATTATTGCACGAATAAATTGCGCTATTTTCATATGTATAACACGAAAAAAATATGTAGAAGGGTAATTTTCTAGGTTGGAAAAAATGTTTGGTTTTGGAGTTAGAATTGCTTCGAGTGCAAAGGGTTAAGTATACTTGTGTTTACTAGTGTTAGGTTTTCGACTGTGGACGTGCTGATACTAGGTTCGTGCACAGCAAACAGTTTTTTTATTGGACTAATTCTTTTTTTTTTAATTTCTGACTATATAATAATATATGGTATTTTTGTAGAATTCTTTTAGAAGCAATACTTAAATATTTAAAAAATATTTTAAGGTAAAATACGCAAAAAAAAATACTTTTGGACCAATTTGGTTTGGATTGCACATTTGACCATCTTATCCGGCTATACCCTGTCACGAAGCGTTCATATTATTTTGTAGTTTTGAAATCACATTAAAAGTACTATGAAAAATAACTTTTTCTATTGCATAAACCATCCGAATAAAGACGCTCACAGATAACACGGATATTTGCGATAACTCGGCATGATAGCATGCAACATAATGTATGTAGCGATCTACGTGTTTCTTGATATTACTACGAAAACTTTCCGGTAGTATATTATCCGGTAGTATAACATCCGCAACCTATTCACTGCGGAATATTTCGATTGGTTATAAGAATCTCGATTGCAATTGTAAGTTGTATATGGCATTGATAAATATGTTTATACAGTGGCCGCTCGTTAAACAACTGCCAGATAAGTAACCGTTAGACGCGCTGGTCGCTCACATATCCGGTCAACGTAATATTACATCAAACAGTTTCGTCGAATTCTTTGAAAAAAAATTGTATGGAATTCGAGTATGCCATAACATTGGAGTAATCATTTTTTAAAGTCACTTTTAGTTTCTTTTAAATAGAGTTACATACATTTATATATGTAAATCGATTATTTGGAACAGAATCAATGGCGTGCAAGATATTTCGGATTTTGTACATTTATCAATACTTTTGATCAATTGTCGACTCTTCGAATAAATATGTTGCTCATATATTTACACTTACTTACAAGTTAGATCAAGAATATTGGATTATTGTTTTGAAACTACAATCTTCTTGAATAACCTTTTTCTCTTTCGTATTAGTAAAAATATCGCAGATGATTCAGTGACTAAACTTATAGGGCCACCTGAAGAGTTGCCTTGCAATTAGAGAGAAAGCAAACAAGCGATCTGCACTAAAAGTGTGCGCGACGTGTGACGTGCGACGGTCGTTTGATAAGTAGCTGCCTAGTAAGCATAACAAGCGCCATATCAGGCGTCTCAAAAGAAAAGGTAACAGTCTCAATGGGATTTATGAAATGTAACATATGCATTTTCCTGAGACATTCTAAACTTGATCTGTTACGCATTCTGACAAATCATAATGTCAAATACACATGTATGTAGGAATCCCTTTTTCGATTGTAGTATACAGGGTGTCCCAAAAATGTTGTATTTCCTTGAAAGCAGCAATTTGTGACGCCATTTGAAGTAACTTTTTCCTTTGCGAAAATGTTCTCCGCGGCTTTGTTAAGGAGGTATTAACGAAAAACACAGACCAATCAGAGCGCGGATACAGCAGACAGATTCTGACTCAGCCAATGCCAACGCTACGCTCAGCGGAAGCTGTCGCCGACGCGAGATACCTCTGCTATAGCCGCGCTCTGATTGGTCCGTGTTTTTTTGTTAATAACTCCTTAACAAAGCCACGAAGAACATTTTCGCAAAGGAAAAAGTTACTTCATATGATCTCAGGAATTATCCCTTCCAAAGAAGTATAACATTTTTGGGACAGCCTGTATAGTGTACAGAATCTAATGCCTGCTTGTTGCACTATTTTTTTATTGTTCGTTCTGTTCTTCGATATTGCCTTTGTATACTATACTATGGTATGCTGTGCAACATTCAAAAGAGATATGTTTTTTTAATCTAACTGACTCGTGTAAGAAGTGAGAAGAAATTTCACCCGTTCGCATCCCAGTAGGCTGAAAATCCCGTTAAAACCACTTTCTACCGTTAAAATGAAACGTATTGGTTTGTTACTTACAGATATCAAAACGTTAACGAAATGGGCAATCATTGGCAATGTTTGGACGATTAAAGAGATCGGTTCTCTAGGGTTCGTGTAGGACCAATATAATAAATTGTTTCTACAGGATAAATGAGCCAAGGATCATCGAAAAACACTTGTATGGTCCGCTACTTTGCTCCGAGGCCGATCCGTATTTACCGTTATCGAAGGTAACAGGTACCACAGGCTATAAACTCTCTTTCTCTTTCTCTCCCTCTCCCCCTCTCTCTCTCTCTCTCTCTCTCTCTCTCTCTCTCTCTCTCTTGCTTTCGCGAGTTAATCGAGAAATTTACGTTAGGTACCTCTTCAACTCTCTCTTCTCTCTTTGTTCCGTTTTCTTTTTGTCCATAAGCCATACAGATTATATATACATATACATATACTGTATTATATTGTATTGCAGTTTATTTTACGGAAGAGTGAAACTGATTAAACACAAGTGTTACGGCTATTTTATTATGTACAATGCAAGAAATCTGTACATTATCTTGTAACCGACGTTTCATTTTAGCCAACAAGCTAAACGCTTTTTTTAAAGTCTACCGAAAATAAAGTTTCAGTATGCATGTATATCAAATCTAATAATAATTTAATAAAATTGTAATTCACTCATGAAAGCAGTAGAAGCTCGTTAACATTGGGTTGCAATCATAATGTGAAACTGTCATTCTTACAGTAAATTGGAATGGAGATATCACACAATTATCAATTGCCATACCTACAATCATGTTTCATTTCCATATAAGGTTTTCTTTCACATTTTGTAACTTCATATTTATGATCGGAATGGGCAGGGATACAATGACTTGGTACGGGTCTAGTGATAAATGTCCCTTTAACACTAAACCTACCGACACTTTTTGTATACTTACCTATACCTATTGTGCACGGTCAAAATGGCGGGTCGTTAAAAAAACTTATTGTTAATATAGTTAACCGTAGATAATAGTCAACTTGTTGTTGAATGAATTACTAGGTAAACAACTTCCATGAAGTGACGATACAAATTTACTTTTATATGATTTCAATTACATAAAAGATAATGCGATTCTCTCTCCTCGATTTACAAAATTGTATGTCATTCAACTTTGCAGTTTGTATGTATTTAACATGAAACAGTACTATCAACCAGGCACGTTCGTAACTTGATAGTATCTCATGCAATAAGGCGGCTCATTTATTTTGAGTTGCCCATGCCACATTGAGAATAGTCTTTTAGATTTAAAAGAGTAAATACTATATTATCTCGTGAGGTTAAATTGAGCGGCCGCGATAGGTAGGACAGGCTATATGTATTTTTTGGCAGAACAAATAAACCGAGAAATAAATACTGAAAAATACGTTGTATACATACTTTCAGAAAAGTCGTAAAGATAAATAGCGATGTGATAATCTTGTATGTACGAAATTGTACGCAGAAGTTTGAAAAGGTCAATTTCACCGGCCGTGGTAGGTTTAGTGTCAAATTTCGTTTGCTTGAGGTACCTACACGATTAGGTTCTGTCTCATCGACACGGTCAGATGGATTGTGTAGTAGGCTTTTGTCTAATACGTATAACACCACACAATCAAATTTTGCAAAAACTTTAACAGCTTATATCTCAATCACTCATTTGTTTTCGACATATGGTTCCTATCAAACTTTTTCTCTTCTCAATGAGTAGATGTTGATGTAAAAAAACTTTAACAATAATTACACTTGTTATAAACAATCTTGCGGCAAGTTTCTTTTACAAATGTTCACCGATCCAGAGATGTATGTAGATTCACCACTAGGACGGATGACCATTACTTTTTATATACCCTGTACAATGAAACGTCGTTGATTGGAGCACTGATTAACGGAACATGGGTATGGCGGAACAATGATTAACGGAACGTCCAAATATTGAAATGTCATTGTCTTATTGGAGACGTATAGGTGTGACATACATAAAAGCGTACATGCACACTATTATAAGCCACTAATAGTTAGTTAAACAGAAGATAAGATTTCAAGTGCTCATTATTGTAAAAGATTTTGTATGCAGATGGTAATTATACGAATTTACGTGTATATTATCTGAATTTTCTTTGCAGTTGCTACAAAATTGAACTATTATTACTTCGTCGCTATCTCGGATCAATCTGGTTTTTCCTTGGACCGGTTTGTTTAATTTCTACAAGAAATAATCACGGTAAATAAAAATTTGAGCACTCCGAAGAATTTTACTACGTAGAAATTTCACTTGTAGGTTTGAGAGCTAACCTTCAACGGTTCTTGAACCTGTTGTCAATAGAAAGTCTACTAGGAATTCGCAAATAAATGAAGATTCAATTAGCTAGCTAAGTTGCCAAGAGTGTGACTTAAATACGGAAAAGTTGTTTTTGCTGGAATTAAGAAAATACTCGCAGATAGAGTGTAACGGTGTGCGCACAGTCATTGCATACTAAATGTGGTCTGCATTTTAATTAACGAAAATTGGAATCGTTTGAGTTTCAAATGTCAAGTAATTGTACAAGAGCCGGCAATTCTTAAGTTTTTCTGTCGAAATTTATCGAAGTACTAGAAACTGTATGTAGAGTGATACCCATTAATATTCTAACACTCTTAAAAAGACGACAACTTTTTTAATATCGGACTTTACGACCTGGATTTTTTTCAAAAGTTACAACCATTAGTTTACTACATAATGTGAAAAATATTTTGGATTAATTGCAGCGGTCAGAATTGCAGAGAAGCCATAAGAATACCATAAGTTGTGTTTTACAACATTTTTATATAGGCCTATATTGAAAATTTAAAAAATACGTTTTGAAGATCGTATCAATTATACATATTTTGAAAATATTTAAAAATGAATGCTTAGGGTGAAAGACGCAGATTTTCGGCCTTGTCAGAGAATATTTTTTGTGCTCTCACACGCACAGACGTTTTTTTTTTTAGGCAGATGAATATCGAAGAGGATCCTTGTTTAATCGGAATCGAAATACTTATCGAAAAATGTTCTATTACACAGTCAAACACATAATTGATGGCACACACTGTGAATCAGTACAGTCAAATCGCGTTGTATGTCAACAGCACGGGTCTTGCTGTCACTTATTTTCCAGGAGTTACCGCCGATCGTAGAATACTCGCCGCCGAGTTCTCGATCGCCCAGGAGTTTAAATACATTCGTCCTACATTTTATTAGGCAAAGTCACAGCGGCAAATCCTACCGACAAGATCCTATTATTCTTTGACGCAGTGCCGAACAGACAGCGAAATGAACAGCGAAGCTCGAATTGCCTCGGTCGCCGAGGAGTGTAAACATAATATCAAAATAACAAAACATCTTTATTTTTGAACGATTAATGTTTCGGATGCAAAGAAAGACAGCCTATAGGAAAGTTAGAGACGCAGAAAGTCGAAGCGTTCGGGAAAGATGAAAGACTGGCGTGAGCTCGGGCCTTTAAATCAAAACTTCTTTAATATGAATTATTTTTTACGAGAATTGCACCAATATATTTGTGGCATTATTCTGATTAAAATGATACGAAACACGATACAATCTAGATAATATTTACACTAATTTTCCGTTACTATAATTGGAAGGGAAGTAACTTTCATCGATCATTACACAACTAAATATCATCGGAATTATATCATGTTTGATATCATTTTAATCCGAAAAATTTCAGAAATATATTGGTGCAAGTCTCATAAAAAAATAATTACTTAAGCTCACGCCAGTCTTTCATCTTTCCGGAACGCTTTGACTCTCTGCGTCTCTGTCTTTCCCGTAAGCTGTTCATCTTTGCGTCCGAAACTATAACCGTTCATTACACAAGTAAACATCATCGAAACTATACCATATTTGGTATTATTTTCATTAGAAAAGTGCGATCAATATGTTAGTGCAAGTCTCATAGAAAAATAATGAAAAATAAAGAAGTTTTCTTTCTGGATTCGTAGGGGTCTCTTGGTCTCACGCCGATATACCCGACCCGTATTATGTTACATACCTCACCAATATAGGTGACAGTGAAAGAATTTGATGATAAAAGCATCTCGGCAAATCACAAAATCATTTCCTTTTTTACCTTTTCCTGTACACATTCTACTGTTCTGTTAAGGGAATTCGATGTAGTTTTATACCGAGGCATTGCTAACTTCACAATTCACAGAGATGGCAACTGCACAGAGAAATTGGAAGCCACGCAAGGAACGTATTGGAAAGCTGTTCCCGAGAATGCCCGCTGGCCTACTCACGAACTAGAGAAAGGAACTGATGTAGAGGAAAGACGAGATAGCATCACAGAAAATAGCTGTGACCGCATTATGAAATCGCAAGAAAGTTTTTAAATTGAATAAGTAAGTAATCGCTGAATTTATTCTATTCACTTGTTTTGCTATATTACAATTTCAGAGAGGACGTTCACAGGAAACAAACGTTGAATCAAACTGCAACTTAAATTGGAACGAACACTCACGCTTCCCTTAATGTACTATGTTCCCGTGCGGATTGTGGGATGATTAACAACCATGGGAACCATCTTTATCAACCTTGGTTTACTGAACACCTATACGAAACTCACTGTTTTCTTGATTATTTCATTTATGTTCTAACAATGAGAATATACAATAATTTTTGTAAGCAAAATTATCTATTCTCTAGAAAATTGCAAAAAATTAAAAGTGGGGGGCTATTCAAAAAATCATTTTTTTTCTATTTTTTATCACATTTTTGATACTGCAGTTTTAGTATTCGAGCACAATGTAACACAAACTTAACTGTTAAAATGAGGTAATTCTTACAGTGGAGGGCTAACTTCTAGGAGGCAGTTAGTTCGGGATTTACGATGTTCGATTATGGTCAAAAGAGAGGTACTCTCGCAATCAGAGATTTTGCAATCGAGTAATCTACCGCCCAAGCTAATCATGATTATTTAGAGTTGCCCATATGCGGTGTGTTCCACGAACTCTGTTCACTTGAATATCTTGATTATTTCAAACAATACGAGAAAATGTTACGTACAGAATTTGTAGGGTTTAATAAACTACATAATATGGTATAAACGATATTCTTACAAGTGGAGGTGTAGAAAAGATATAGAGGTCACCTTTGTCTTTTAAATGGAATGTCCAATTTTTTGTGCTCGATTTCGACAGATTGGCGTATTCTGAGTATAAAAGTATTAAAGTGTATTTGTTGTAAAACTTACCGTTGCTGAGTTATTTGGCTATTTTCATTCTATTACTTTCATTATGGAACGTATTCAATGGCTTTTCATCCAGAATATTCTGCATGAAATATGCATTTTTTCAAATTTTTAAGAATGTAAAACTTTTTTAAACATGTATTCCTAATCCAAAAAAATAATAACATACACGTGGTCATCCCATAACTTCAATATAAAATCAGCTTTTTTTAAGTTTTTGGAATTTTTCCAAAGCTTCATTAAAAATGAAAGGGACTTCTGTTTCCGGTTGCGAGAAAGAGTGACGTGTGTGTAGTGAGCAGAAAGGTTTTTGGTGATAGAAAGTGAAGAGTGAGAGGTGTGAGGGGTGAGAGAGTGTGGGAGAAGAGAGCGAAAGGAATAGGGGTAGGTGGGTGAAAAAGGGAAAAGAGAAAAAAGGCGGGCTGGAAGTGTGAGAAAGATGGAAGTAAGTGAGGGATTGGAGGTTAGGTTGGCGGGATCTCTGAGGCGAACGTGGGAGTAGAGAGAGGGAGTGGTAGGTGCTGCTACATGGTGGCGATAGAGGCAGGAGGAAACCGGGAAATTTGCAATGTAGTGTACTGTGGAGAGAAGAAGAGGAAGAAATGAGTAGCAGAGGGGAAGAGGAAGTAGGAGGTGGGAAGAAGGAAAGGGGCGAGGGGGGAAGGACGACGGGCATGGAAAAGTTGGGGAGAGATCTTCCATAATAACATATGGAAAAGGGGGAGGGAATAAGGGGGTTGAGGGGGACGACGAGGAACGAGGGGAAAGGGGAATATTTAAAAAGAGTGCAAAGACGAAGAGGTTGCCGAAGGAGCAGCGGATAGAGGTGGAAGGGTCAGGCAAGGGTTGTGAGAACTTGATTAGAGCAAGGTGGAAAATTGAAAGGGAAGCGGAGAAGGAGAGGGGGAAAGGAAGGAATGTACAGGTGGGGTACATGAAAATGTGGGTGAATGAAAAGTTAAAGCAATGGGACGAAAGATGGGTAGAGGAGCAGGGAAACGGGCAGGGGAGGTAAAGGGGTGGGAGGAAGGGAATGAGGGTGGAAAGAAAAGGGATAAAAGGGAGAGGGAGGTGCTTTTTGGAATGTGGAGGGATTGAAGAACAAGGATGAGGATTTCTGGAAAGAGTTGGAGGAGCGATATGTGATAATTGCTGATGGAGACGTGGCTAGAGGAGAAAGAATGGGAACAGGTAGAAGGAGTAGGCTGCCAAGAGGGTACGTATGGGAAGCACAGTGGGCAAGGAGAGAGGAAAAGATGGGGAGGGCAAAGAGGGGTATGTTAATGGGGATAAGGATGGAGATTGAGACGGCGAAGGGGGAAGAGGGAGAAAGGGAGGGGGTGATGGTTACAAAGATGAGGAGAGAGGGGGGATGGTGGAAGGTAATTGGGGAGTATGTAAGTGGGGACTTGCGGGAAAAATTGGAGGTACTGGGAGACTGGATAGAAGGGAGAGAAAAAGGTGTGAGGGTGATTATAGGGGGGGATTTTAATGTGAGGACGGGAAGAGAAGGGGCTGGGATAGGAGGGGAAGATGAGGAAGAAGGGAAAGGGAACAGGAGATCCAAATATGAGACGATAAATGCAGAAGGAAGGAGGTTGTGTGGGTATATAGAGGAGAGGGTGTGGGGAATACTGAATCAGAGTGTAAAGGGAGATGAGTTAGGGAAGTGGACGTTCATACGAAAGAGGGGAAATACAGTGATAGATTATATTTTCGGAGATGAGAATACGAGGGATGGGGTGAAAAAGATGGAGGTTGGGGATAGGGTGGGCTCAGATCACCTGTCCCTGACGGTATGGCTTAAGGGAGAAAAGGTAGGGGGAACAAAGAGGGGTGAGGAAGGGAGAAGAAGGGTGGTGGCGTGGTGGAAGAAAGAAGGAGTGGAAGAGTTCAGGGGAAAATTTGGAAAGAAGGATGAGGAAGAGAAAGGAGTAGAGGAAGATTGGAAAGAATTGAAGGGTAGCGTAATGGAGGCATTAGAGGGAATGGAGAAGAAGGAAAGAGGGGAGAGGGGGGTGGTGAAGGGTTTGAAAGAGGGAAAAGCGGCAAGTGGGGATGAGATACCGAACAAGGTGTGGAAGTATGGAGGGGAAGAAGAGGAAGAGTGGTTATGATGGGTGTGTAGGGTATGGAGGGGGGAGGGGAGGAAGGATGGCCGGATGACTGGACAGAGAGAGTAGTGATACCAATAGCGAAGAAAAGGGAAAGTAGAAAGGTGGGGGATTACAGGGGAGTAATGCTTACACAAACGGCGTATAAGGTATATGCAGCGATTTTGGAAGAAAGATTAAGAAAAGAAGTGGAGGGGAAGAGGATACTGCCAGATAGTCAGACGGGTTTCAGGATAGGGTTAGGATGTATAGACAATATCTATGTGCTCAACCATATAATGAACAGGCAGGTAGGGAGGAAGGAAAGAAGGTTGTTAGTGTTCTTTATAGACCTGAAAGCGGCGTTTGACTCGGTGGAAAGGGATATATTGGTGGGGAAGATGAGGAAAAAGGGGATGAGGGAAGGGTTAGTAGGGAGGTGAGAGGAGATGTTAAGGGAAACGAGAGGCAAGGAGAGAATGGGGGACGAGGAAGGGGAAATGACAGCAAGAGGGGTGAGGCGGGGGTGTCCGCTAAGTCCTCTGCTGTTCACGCTGTTACTGACAGACATAGATGAGGAACATACCTATACAGTCGGCATAGGTATCTGGGGTATGTAATAAAGAGGGATGGTGGGCAGGAAGAGCAAGTGGAGGAAAGGATAAGGAAAGGGGCGGCAGTGATGGGACAAGTGTGGGGAATAGGGAAGAAGAGATTTGGAAAGGACCGGGGTAGGAGGATTTGGTTGTTCGATAAATTAGTGTGGCCGGTGATGAGTTATGGAGTGGAAATATATGACTTTCATTTTTTCCGGTGCACACTCCAAGGTGAGGTGAAGGTCAACTTTCTTTTTTTAAATGGAATGATATTTTTTTATCCACCATCAAATCGTGCGTTTTAAGATAAGTTCTATGACTTATGACTCAAGGTGATTCAAGTTCAAACTTGCAAGCAAATGCAGAAAAGGTGTGGTCGTTTTATGTGTACTTTAGTTCGTACCTTCAAACATTCACACCAAACAATAACAAGTGTTTAATATCAGCATTACTCAGGACAATCTAAAAGTCATTAGTCATTATCAATTAAATGAAAACAAACGTGTTTATGTAATTACTGTGCTTTTCTGCAAGATAGTCAGTTTAGTAGTTCTGCATTTCCCTGCAAGTTTGATCTTGAATCACCTTGGTCATTGAACTTATCTTAAAACGCATTATTTGATGGTGGATAAAAAAACATATCATTATATTTAAAAAAAGTCCCACCACATAATGCTCCCCCTCGGTACTGAACAACTTTCATCTGAAACATTTTTGCGTATAATCAACATTTTTGCAGATATTCGTTTATAACGCTTTACAATTTCCACCCTGGAAATATATCCATTTCCATATCGCATTTCGTTTAAATGTTAAAAATCCGACTAATAGGCGAACTTCTTATTAGCTGTGTGAGTCAGTGCAGGTAACTATTAACGGATTCAACACGTTTCGGAAGGTTTGACAAAGTAATCAAACAATCTTATATTATTCTACCATGTATAGGCTTATCATCCATTTCATGTCGACTACATCACACCAATTTCTACTGTAAAAGTTTCTTTAAACATCTGTAACTACAAAATTACCTATTAAAATTTAGCAGAAATTGACAACTTGTATTTTATTCGTATTTATTTTACAAAAAACACATCTACGTATGATTAAGTATATATGACTGAAGAGAGGAAGTTTCGAATTAACGAAATCAAACACGTAAGAACAAAAGGCACGCGCTGATTAGCGGTCATACTTCCGTTCCGGAAACCTTGTACAGAATATTTTTTTAGTTAATATTCTCAGCTGCGTATAACCTAAATAAAAGTAAAAAAGCTGCAACGATATTCCATTTAAATCGAACCCTCGGTAATTAGACTTGGCAGCTTATTCCAATGAAAAAATAATACAGCTCTATTTTGAAATATTGTACTGCGTTTGCTTAATACGTACTGTGTCATATACAGGATGTAAAAAACAACATTCAATATTTATATGGTATTTAGAGCACACTTCGTTGAGTAAAAAAACTTTAGTAAACATAAATCGAAAGGTCAACCGTTTTTGAGATTAAAACATATTTGTTTGCTAACATCATAATTTATTTACTACTGGCCTTTTGATATTTACAGAAGATTTTTCACGTGTCCTCTTTCCTTCGATACACAATTGACCGATTCTGGATGAAATCTACTGTCGGCACTTGAATGGGGACATTCAGAACGCGGTTTATAAACACTGAAGTAAGATTCGCATGCTATGGAAGTAAGTAATTTGATCATAATGCTAGCAAACAAAAATATTCACATCTCAGAAACAGTTGACCTTTTGACCTATGTTTATAAAGGCTTTTTTTACTAAGCACAGTATGTTCTATATACCATATAAATATTGAATGGTTTTTTTGGACACCCTGTATACAGTATGTTTTCCCTAACCTTTAAATTATACATATTGTGAACCAAAAAGGTTGCCATTCTCTGATAATACCAAGTAACTATACGAAGATATTAGTTTATTTTAGGTCACAATTTGGTTGGAAAAATTCTAAAATATCGGTTTTAAAAGTGGACTCCTTACGATTTTCAAAACAAACTTGGCACGGTACTTGATTTAATTATCAAGGTTTAGTATCAAGATTAAGTATCAAGGAATTTGATAAAAAATTCCTCAGGTTTCCTTCGTGGCATCACATTTAGGTGCGCAGTATTACCGTGGTGTTATTAAATGCTTGTTCAAATGATCTGAAGGAGACATATGGCAATTGCCCATTTAAGATTCTATTATTAGATTTCCGGTCCTGTATTGTTCCAATATACAAGCATATTACAAGTAGACACATTAAAGGGTTGTACGACACGTTACAGAGTTATAGAAATACAGAAATACAGAAATAACAGAGATATAGAGGTACATAGATAACAAAGATGATGACGTGCAATCATCCAAACAGTTAGTCCCCCCTACCACTGCCTCCGCTCTATGAAACCATGAAACGGAACTAGTAACACGATGTGCGTCAGGGCTCGGAATTATTGGCACGCGACGGCCGAATTTCGAAGGCTACGCCTCCTCGACCCGACCGCGCGTCTTGCTCCCCGTGGCGGTCATAGTTCTCGACCAGCAAAGGTGCGTACGAGGCTCTATTCGTGGCGTGTTAACGCGGCAGCCGTATCAGTAGGTTTCCAAACATTACCGTCCAGGTACTATTGTACCTCATGCGCTTTTTTTTTGTCAGTGGTATCCCCCGTAGACCTACTCCACTGTTTCGCACGATAATTTCGGACAACAGCTGTAGAAAATGAATTTGGAAAATAAATTCGGAAGATAAATTTTTAAAATAATCTTTAATTGTGTTGTCCAAATTTTATTGGAGCATCCAGGATAACTTGATCTTCGCGCACGTTTAGACGTGCTTGGCAAATTTCTAAGATCTACGGGAACTTTGGACGTAGCTATTCGCATGGCCGACTTTTACATTGTAACAATAGTGTGTCCTAGACAATACACGACGCTGGCAAGAACCGTGTTGTTGAAATTATCGATCATCAAATAAATATTCGTAACAATAATCATTGACGAAAGTATCATATTTCAGCAAGGTAACGCCTGCGTGCACATCGCTAAGTAAGTTTGTAAAAAACTAGTTTAAATCTCCATCGGGCAGAACTGATCTAACAGGCACAGCCAATGTGCTCGATCCTGTTCTTACTCATATTGCGCCTGACTGAGGGTTAATGGAAAAGAAAAGTGTTTTAGAGTGGCCAGCGAGATCTCCCGATCTAAACATAATAGAGAATTTTTGGGCGACACTGATACGAAGTGTTAATGGGAATTGAGCATGTGTATCAAAGAGAAATTAATTCAAATACGTCGTAAATATTTCAGAAAAACTACACTCCTAAAAAAATTAAAGGATCGCCTCTACGAACCTGAGAAATAGGGTCAATTTCAAGTGGTCATAACTCCAGCAAAAATGGTATATCGATATCGTTAAAAAATTAATTGAAAGCTTGAAGTCTCTATTTCATTTGCTTTTTGAGCTACGTTGCCTCTTATAACACAGCTAGCGTTATAAAGAAGACTTTGACAATTACTAAAAACTTTGTTCAACTTCCAGACATCAAATGGGGAGAAATACATTTTCTAGATAAATCGCTTTACCATCATTTGAAAGCGCCTGCTTTCCTGTGCAAAAACCGTGGTTGTCGAACATAGTGCGATTTTTTTTTTTTTGTTCAAGTTATGCAATATTGAAGCAAACTTTGTCTTTTTGACTTTAACTGGCTCTAGAGAGCAAAAAAATCATCGTAAAATCTTGTGCAAAAAACAATACAAAGAGCATTTCTCTCTCTTGAAAACACTTCTTCTGTTTTTTCAATTTAATTAACAATTCGATGTACCAGGTCTTTCTGAAAATATGCTTAAAATTTGCATAATTTCCATTTTTCATTCAACTCGCTATATCTCGGAGAGAAATGACCGCAATACCCACTGAAGATTGAAGCTGAGATTCTGTCGATTCGATTGAGCACCTGATGAACCCTCTGCAACAATTTTTTCACCTACGGAAATTGTATTTAAAGTTACCGGTTAGCATAACATGACTAGCACTAGTTCGTCACGTTAGCGTTCGGCTCAAGTGTGCTCTCTTATTCGCATACGCACTTATCGACGGAAGTGACGAAACTACTCGAAAACGAACTGAAGTACGCCGACATTATGACATAAGATGACATCGGCGTACCCTGGTTTACTTATATACAGGATGTGCCGAATTTAAATGGCAAAACTTCAGGAGCATGTAGGGGACCGAAAAACTAAGACAAAAAGTCTTTTAGAGATTTGCTCGTTTTTGCTTCGTTTTGGAGAAAATCGCAAGAAAGAAACAAAACAAGTTTTCATTTTTGTACTTATTTATTTACATTTTATTTACGTTATCATCTATTTAATGTACATATTGTTCAAAATGTTGCCCTCTTGCATCAATGCAAGCTTTACATCTAGCACTGACTTAATGAATTGCAGCTAAACATTGTTCTGGTGATATTTGGTGCACTGCATCTATGATTCGGTCTCTTGAATTGATTGGCAACGAATAAACTTCCTGTTTCAAGGTTCCCCATACCAAGAAATCCATGGGTGTCATATCAGGTGATCGGGGTGGCCAAGTTACTATTCCTCCACGTCCAATCCATCGTTGTGGATAATTTATATGCAGCCAAGCTCGAGCAGCTCTGCTATAATGAGCTGGACATCCATTGAGTTGGAACTACATTTCAATCCACTGCAAGGGAATATCCTCTAAATAATTAGAAAAGTTGTCCTCCAAAAAATGCGTTAATGTGATTCCATTCAATTTTTCGGGTAACAAAGAAAGTCCCACCAGTAATCCGTTCCAAATTCCAAGCCAAACGTTTATAGCAAATTCATGCTGAAACCTGTTTTCTCTAATAGCTCTGGGATTTTCATGAGCCACACATACATGATAATTTCTTTGGTTAACAATTCCTCCTCTTGTAAAGGTAGCTTCATCGATCCATATTATTTGTAATGGAAATAAATTGTCATTGCGAATTGTTTTAAGAAACCAATTGCTCAAATTCAATCTCTTGACATAATCTTGAGGTAATAAATTCTGCACTTTTTGAAGATGGTACGGGTAGCGATTATTACTTTGCAAAGTTCGCGATATTGCCTGCCGCGATATTTCTAATACAGCTGATGATTTTCAGACGCTAGTTTCAGGATTGTTATCAAAGTGGCGTTCGATACAATTTCTTCTCCGACAATCTGCTCTTAACGCTGCCTGGAATTAGTCGCCTTCATTACGAAGTAAACATGATCCAAACTCTCGTAATCTATTAAAAGTCAACGAAAAGACTCGTCGATTAAGCACTTTTCTATTTGGAAATCGGCGCGCATACTCTCGCACCGAGTAACTGACTAAAGACTGATTAAGAAATCATAGAAGAAAACAAGAATGAAAACAAACGAAAGAATATAAAGGATAACATCAAGTGTTTACATATCTCACTGTCACAACTCACACAACAATGTCAAAACAATCACAAATACAAGTGTATACAACAACTCAAGAAGGCAACTGAGAACAAGACATTGAATTTTTGCGATTTTCTCCAAAACGAAGCAAAGACGAGCAAATATCTAAAAGACTTTTTGTCTTAATTTTTTGGTCTCCTACACGCTCCTGAAGTTTTGCCATTTAAATTCGGGACACCCTATATATTGATCTATTACATTACACTACGTTGTTATGCTGTAATGAAATTCTGAATCAAGTAAGTTTATGTGTTATTTGATCTTTAACGTCAATTTTTAAGACAACGGTTCATTTTTTACCCATGGCTGCTTTGAGAAGTTTGTTCCTCTCGATCAATAGAACACGATACAATCATAAAGAAATTAACCTTTCAAAAAGGCAATCAAGCTATGTACATTGAATATACCGCTTGCTGGATACTACCACATACACGAGACGAATTCGAATATAGCGAACACTGCGAGACAGAAAGACATCTTTGATATCGTGAGAAACATATAACCAATAACCGTCGCACAGTGTGCAAAAGCGCCCAAAAGCTAGCTATAAGACAATTTTTTAAAATAAAAATTTCAGTTTTTCTTCCCGAACGGATAATTAAAATGATAATTAATTAAAAAACTTTTAGGTGTTTTTGCACACTATGTGTCCCGCGTCACGTCGCCTAGTCGCCACAGTGTGACGAATACTAATCTAGCTGGATAAAATTAATTTTGGTAACCATCACAGAATTTTTGAATTTCTTTTGCGAGTTATTGAAAAGGTTCAGAACAAGGGAAATCACATCTATACATTAATTTTATGACGTATAATAGCCATCGTACTTGTTCAAAGTCGACAATAGCGTGGCCATTTTTAGTCATTTATAGAGAATGTAGTCCGCTTAAGTTAAAACTCGCATAACGTACGACGCAAAGAGAAGCACCGTGGTACGATAGGGCGAGCGCCTATCGCGCGAGCGATCACAAGCCGCAAATCGTTAATATACATTACATACGTAATATTGTACAACGTGTGATCGTCATGTTCATAATATATAAATATATTATTTGTCTCATCAACGCTTATGTTGAATTTGCCAACAAAACCTCCAACAGAGAACATAGTGTTTCAAAGTGTATTTACCAGATACTTGTGTGTTTTTTCTCACAGATTATACCGCAAAGTATGTACTTAGAGATGTAATACAAAAATATTCCACTATGTTATAAGAGGTATGCTTTTTTAATGTTTGGCTCTTGTGGCAAAAATTTCCGAACAGGGTCGTAGAAGTTTAACTATACGCAGACCTAAAAAATGCTGTTGCTGCTCGTTGATACCAATTTTTGCAGTAATATATTCTATGATTCATTGGCTTCAAGATGTAACTAAGTTTAGTTGGCGAGGGGTGCCGAAGGTTAAAATATTTCCATTTTTCTTTTACGCGGCGTTTGGCTGCTTCGTACGGAACAGAAGGCAATTTAGCTCGACAAAATTCCAAACGCCCGATTTTACTACATTTATCACTTGATACAGTTAGAGTTGTATCAAATGCGAATAATGACAACCTTTTATAATGGACTTAGTATTAACTATAGTATTGGAAAAGTAGTGTATACTTTTAAATATAAGATACATATAACGTCAAAGTGTCAAGTGGCAAGCTTGTCGGCAATGTCGCGCTAGTCGTGCCTTCGTACCCTCTGTTCCGTACGAAGTAGCCAAACACTGTTTAATAAAAATTGGAACATTTTGACCTACGGTACTTCTAGGCAGCTAAACTTAGTCACATCTTAAATCACCGAATACATTACTGTAAGAATTAGTACTATCGAGCATCAACAGCAGTTTTTAGATCGACACAAAGTTGAACTTCTACGACGCCCTCCGCTTTGTTCCACAAGAGCCAGACATTAAAAATTCATATTTATTATAACATAATGGAATATTTTTGTTTTATATCTTAAAACACATACCTTACGGTACAATTTATGAGAAAAAACACGCAAGTCCGTTATTGAAATCAGTTGTATTTCATATTTAATTATAAATAACTTAAAATATGTTGTTCGTTTATAAATATCAGATAAATTTTTATAAAAATGGATCATTATTAATATTTGGTACAACTCTAACTGTATCAACTGATAAATATAATAAAATCACCCATCTCGAATTTTGTCCAGCTAGATTGGCGATCCGTCACACTATGCGTCGCGCGGCAGCGAAGAGGAGGCTGCATTACGAGATTGTCTCAAGAGCGAGGTACGTTCACGTCCATACATCACGAAGCATGACTCTCTGCACGATATTACATGGGATAGCTTCGCAATATTTGAACATGAACATATAGGTTTACGGCTTACGGTGGCACCTGCGTTGCGTCGACCTATCATCATGCTAGCCCAGATAGATTCAACACAAGCGTACGAGACGCTCGTCACTCGTTTTCCGAGCGTTCTAATTAAAAGATGGAGCCGGATTTATACCGGTAAAAAGCTAAAAATATCTCTGTCCGATTCCGATTCCAATTCCGATCGCGGATCCTTGTCAATAGCTTAATCGACCTCCTTTCATGAATGCTTTTGCAGTTAATCAATGGGTCATATTGAAAACTTTAGTCCAAAAAGGCTTGAGTAAAGTTGCATTGGGAAGATCTGCCACTCGGAAGTAATCAATCGACAGAAACCGAAAACAAATTCAACATTGCAACTGTGCAACATTGCACAATTAATTATTTACAGCGAATAATTATTAATTACAGCGAATTCTAGCCATTCTAATCAAGTCGCCTCTTCTGCTTATGCAATCGTACGTTGTAAACTACAGAAAATATTGAAAAAACGTCCATGTTAATTTTATGTTGCTTTACAAGTTTTTATTGTATACCTGGGACTCCTTTTTGATTTTGTAGTATGTTTGATCAACAGGAATTGTAAATCCCAGATTATACGCGTTCATTCCCATGATCGCCGATACATATAGGCTATTAGAATACATCAGCTTCGGACGGTTATTAAACTATGGTTTCTATGACAAAATAATCAATTTTTTATTAATGGAAGTTTAATTTATGTAGAAACAGTAACAGAATTTACAACATCTCTAAAATGAAATGACATTTAGAAAAAAATAGAATTAAAACGAATTCCCTCGCCTGATTTACTGCGGCCGCGTACATATTACTTTACGCCAAATACTGAGGAAGTTTTACCTGTATTACTATGCGTGTATTACTACGGTTCCTTTTCCCTTCATACACTTTTACATTGCCACTTTCACATTTTGCCTTGGATAATGTAGACAAACATTCCCTTGGATAAACATACTCATATTCATCTTCCTGATCTTACTTTCTTTTACACTGCACTTTTTGGCAACTCTTAATTATACCTATATTAACTTCTTGCAACGCATATACAGTAACGAGCAAAACTGAGTCTACACTATTTGAAGCAACATAACTTTTTAAAAATAAGATCAAATGACTTTAATGTTATTGAGAATTTAGAAGGATTAGTTTATTAGACGAAGAATAACAAATTTTTTAGAAAAATTCGAATTGGTAGGAATAGCAAAAGAAATAGTAAAAGTTGGTTTTTTCAGCTTTTTTATCTGAGCCTGTATTGAAAATTTAAAAAATGTGTTTGATTCTCCTGAATAAATTATATCCACACTGAAAATTTCACCGATATTGGTTAGTTCGTTTACGAGTTATAAACTCTTAAAAGTGGAAAAATTGCCATTTTTCATGATTTTCGACTTAAAATCACATGTTTAATCCTTCATAACTCGTAAACGAATTAGCCAATATCGATGAAATTTTCGGCATGGATATAATTTACTCAACCGAATCAAACACATATTTTAAATTTTCAGTATAGGCTCAGATAAAAAACCTAAAAATACCAACTTTTACTATTTCTTTTGAGATTCCGACCAATTTAAACTTTTTTCAAAAATTTTTTACACCTCGTCTAATAAACTAATCCTTTTAACTTCTCAATAACATTCAAGTCATTTGATATAATTTTTAAAAAGTTGTGTTGCTTCAAATAGTGTAGACTCAGTTTTGCTCGTTACTGTAGGTAGTAAGACCCACACCTAGGTACGTAAGGCAAATTCGAGGTAGGATTAGATTCGTCATACAGATTGTACATAGCACGCGGTCAAAAATCCGCTGTAAAATATATACTCATGCGGTTGAAAATCTTGTAGCCAATACTGTGGTAGTACATTAATATCTAAAAATATAAAATAATAAACACTCTATGAGAAAATAACTGTGCTATAAATATATTTATATTAATATAATAAATATAGGTGTTTATAAGTGCGTGTGTATGCCATGTAATTCATTAAAACTTGATTCTCTGAAGTTTACAATTTCAAAGTACAATATAAATATTAAAAATAAATTCCTATTATATGGGCTTAATACATATTAAAAGTATGCATGTAGAAATTAATTTTACGATTTTTTCTACCAACAGAATATTTCAAAAAGTTACATCTACTGACTTTTCAAAATTCCCCAGATCTGGGGATTTGACACGAATCGAGGGGAAAAAGTCACCTCTCTGCAGGTACCGGATTAGGGTCAAATTATACTAGGCAGGTCACGCGCCGAGATCGTATAAACACTATATATAAAAACTAGGTAACCAAATTTTGTCGACAGAATGTCGATGTTCGTACTAGAGATCACGGTTTTGGACGTGTATTAAGGGTACACGTATTCACGTGTTCACGTGTACTAATATATATCCGTATTTCAATCCGTGTACTTCTTTACACACGAATTTGAAATATACATCTCTGAGCCACAACTACGGTTTGATTTGGATCCATACGAATGGTGGAAGGCAAGGACACACAAGTATCCAAGAATATCCGAAATCGCTAAAAAATATTTAACTATGCCAGCAGCGTCAGCCACATCTGAACGGTGCTTCTCGTCTGCTGGAAATAAGCAAACAGGAACCGTCTTGTGCCGGAAAATGTAAACACTTTGGTTTTTCTACATCAAAATAAACAGTCAATTGATTAAGGTTTATTAACAGAAAATATGCTGTTTGTATATTTTAATGTACTATCCATGTATCCGTGTATCCGTCTACTTGAATACACGTGTTCACGTGTATCAAAATACACAGATAATACACGTATACCCGTATCTTCAAGTTCACAGTTATACGTGCATTATCCGTATATTTTGATACACGTGAACACGTGTATTTCAGTACACGTGCATCTGTGTATTAAATAGTATCCGGACTTCTGCACGGATATATTAATTACACGTGCACACGTGTATCTTCAATACACGTGAAATAGGGATCACTAGTTCGTACCGATATTTCTTCTCGACATTGTCGGGATCATTATCTTGAACGTCTGATCATTTCCGGATGGACTTTCGAGAACGCGTTGATAGTTCCCTGCTGTGCATGGGACAAAAAAATGTTTTTAAAGTCTCCACAATTTCTAATGGATTTTTTTATTTGTATGGAGACATTTTCTCGACGTTCATTTCGATTAGAAGTTCTAATCTCTTTTCTGAGAACGAAAAGCGTCTCAACAGGCCCCTTTTATTAATGGAAGACACTGTATGCCTTCTTTATATGAAAAGTTTTGTTTATATAAATTCTTTACATGAGGCCTGGTTTTCATTGGAAGTGACAACAAATGTGACCGTGACTCTACGTAACATTCAATCTTAAACATAGTACCCCTTTCATTTTCAGGGTATATAAACCCATTCATTTTCATCCTCTTTGGTTCAGTAGAGATTCAGAAGCGGTTCAGTAGCGTTTTAGTAATCGTGTAGTCACGTCGCGTTACACGCATCAGAGTCAATTCTAGTGAGATCGGGTTAAAGTCCCTTTCGAATCAAATCGTAACCTTATAGATTCTGTTCGTTCGGTATATATATGCAATTTGGCATTCAATAATTTCTCTCTAATCCCGCATTGCCAGTGCGTCAAAACCGTGCATCATAGGTAACAATTTCTCAAATTGTATACCCACTAAATTTACTCGCGACACAAACAACAACACTTGTAATCTTGTAATCTCAACTCTTGTAGTCTTTATCTTAATTCAGAATATATTTGTCTTGTTTGTTAACTCACGTAATCTACAACCCTTAATTATTGCCTAATATCGTAATCTAATAATTGAACGTTGTCACACGATACAATCTTAACGCTCAAATTGTATCAATTAAATTATATATAAGTTACGAGGCTTACTAATCTTAAATTCAAATCAACAGAGATTTCTCCAACCTAGTGGCTCCCCGGCAGAGGTGGGCAAAAATTTATTTTAAAATTTCGAATACAAATAAATGAAAGCTATCTTTTATTCGAACTCGTTTCTCTCGGATACATATTCACCACAGTTCATCCGTCAGATAGTTTTCACGATTTTCATTTGTCGTCCGTGGGCCATCCGAATCGCGAAGTAACGGCTATGCGTATTCGACGCCTCTAGCGGCGAGAATTTATTTCAGAGAATTTGTTTGGAGATACAGCTGATGAGTTGCAAAGTATCTTGGACTTGTATTCGACAGTTCGAGGCAGCGCCATCATTTATTCGACGGTGAATTTTGTCAGATACTCGCAACTCAGAATGTATCTTTGATTTTCGACGTACGATTTTCTGCGTGAGATAGAAATTTATTCGAATGCTCGATGTAGGGAAGTGATTTATTCGATTTTTTATTCGTGACGAGCATGAGGAATAGATGAAAATCAAATGTATCTTTTATTCGAAATCATATTCGAAGTTCGGATGAAAGACCGAGCGACGTTGCCAAGACGTAATACTTACGTACAAACACTATTTATTAATTAAACGATTGTTTACAGAAATAAATTTTTATTATTTAAACAATTGTTTAAACAAATAATGCCATTACATGCCATTACATGCAATGCCTATGCATGTGTATCTGTACATAATACATAATCTAAAGAGTTCTTTATAAAATTGTCTTAATAATTTAACATCCAGCAGAGTACCAATGGTGAAACCCAATGAAATTTCGTCTTATTATAAAGACTTTTACTCACTGCAAAACGTGACGTAAATTGTTTAAGTAATAAAAATTTATTTGTTTAAACAATTGTTTAAATAATAAAAATTTGTTTCTGTAAACAATCGCTTAAGTAATAAAAATGTACTGGTGTAAACATCTGTTTCACTAATAAAAATTTATTTGTTTAAACAATTGTTTAAATAATAGAAATTTATTTCTGTAAACAATCGCTTAAGTAATAAAAATGTACTGGTGTAAACATCTGTTTCACTAATAAAAATTTATTTGTTTAAACAATTGTTTACATAATAAAAATTGATTTGTTTAAACAAGTGTTTAAACTTTAAACGATAAAAACTTTTCGATTGTTAATGGTAGTCACTATACCGTGGTACATATTTACGTATTACGACTTGGCAACGTAGGATAGCAAAATTAGTTATCCGAACTTCGAATACAATTTCGAATAAAAGATACATTTGATGTTCATCTCTGCCAAATAAATCGTGACGAAGAATCCTCAAATAAATCGTCTGGCCAAATCGAGCTTCAGTTACGAATAAAAGTTACAGATACATTTCGCCGCGACATCTGTGTTCGAATAAATTCTCGAATTAATTTTTATTCGGCGCCTAAAATCGTTCAGATACTTTTCGAAGCCGAGTATCTTCAAATAAATCCGTCGAATAAATGGTGGCGTTGTATCCGACCATCCGAATAAATCCTGAACGTAGCCAGAAAATCATCCGAAAGGCAGTCGGATACAAATCTCGAAACCAGACGCTCGACGAATAAAGATACAAATAACTTCTCGCGATTCATCCGACTTCGAATAAAAACAAAAGATAGAGAGTATCTGTATCTGAAAGCTATTTAAATAACTTTTCATCGGATGCTGCCCAACTCTGGTCTGACTTGGAGACAGCAAGCCAAGCCTTGCACTTTGAAAAAATAAAGAAACGTATTCTCTGGAGTTTGACTATAAACTCATTCGCCATTGATCCAGTTTTCATCCGACTTCCTAATTTCGGGATCGACACGGCACCACAGACTATGTCCCGTAACGATGAACCTGTACTATCAATTGTGTACGAAGAATCTCGAACGAATGATCTTGTACGATTGCGTGGTCAAAGGCAGCGAATGCCCAATCATCTTGTCTCGAATGTGTAACGACCAGAATGACTCAGAACACCTTTAAACCGATAAGATACTTCGTACCGTCCAAGCAGTTACCGATTGCCCCTGTATCTTGCCATTAATGAGTAATACCCGATGATTGCATTCGACCACCCCCAAAATCCAACGCATGCAGGAAATTTCTGTACCGATAAGAAATAGTATTTAAGCTTGTATTTACAACAAAAATAAAGAGGGAGAGTTCTTGTGTCAGTCGAAGAGACTAAAATGCTTTGTTTGATACTAATGCCTATCCATCCGAGTACCTACGGACCATAAATGCGATCGTCTTGAGAACACCCCTCTGCGTATCGGAGAGGCGTATCCGGATTTATGAACGTCACTGCTGCTGAGGATATCGAAAGTAAACATTTCCGAGATAGGCTGAATTGTTGCCAAATGTTACATCAAATTCTAAATCTTCAAAAATAGATAAGAATAACATTTTAAATGCATCTAAAAAACTGTAACAATCTCTGCCTTAACCATTTATTCATGCGTGCATCCACATTAGGACAAATGCAAACTACATAATTGTAAGGTATTAACTTCGGAACTCTCAAACCACTTATAGTTACAAATCAACAAACGAGATACATATGGAAATGCGTATTGGAATTAAATGGTATCCGAATTTAATGAGAAAATTTTCTTGTATTACGTTAATCTTAAAGTTAAATATTAAGTTGTGTCTAAACGATAGCCAGTCGTAAATTATGTGCCAATTGTACGTCTCAATTACATGTCATTTCTTTAGTTTCCAAAATGTAGAAATGATAATTATTTACATTACTGATTTCTCACTGATCTTGATGATCTAAGAATATGTTGCCAGGGCCGTCATTCTGAATAACATTTTCCTGTGCATGTTACCGCCACACGTCGTTAATAACAATTTATGAACAAAGTACAAGGTCAAGATTTTTAGAAATAGCACTTTCGGAAGGTTACAATTATTATACACCATATATGTACAATTCAAATAATAACGCTTGTAACGATTCCCTTTAATGCTTCTAGATGACTACATGAAGGCCAGAAACAAGGCAAAGGCCGCAGAGGAGACGAGCGATCTCCAATCGGAGACAGAGTCGCCATTGGAGAGGAGAAAAAGTCCAACATTTACAAGAGATAACAGTACCTCCTCTGACGAGACAGCAGTTTCCTGTTCTGCTCCAGATTTAAAAAAAAAAAAACAGAGGAATATAGGTATGGAAATTCAAAAGGAAGCACTCTATAAAACATTATATATTACATTCATAGTTATACATCATTCTGGTTCTGTAATTAGTATATCTTTTTAATCAAACTATATTGTATTTTCAGCCACTTGTTCGCCCTCTGTCGACGAGGAATCGCAGGGAAAGGGTTAAGAGAATCAAATACATCATGACAAGCAGTGTAGTATTGGTAAGTTAAGAAAAATATTTTAGAGATAAATGAGATCAATTTAAAAAATATAATGTGTAACAAACAATCAATTGGAGAGCAAACGGAAAATACCTGCTGCAAGGGGTGCCAGAAGAGAGATGCAATAATGACAATTCTAATAGAGCAGAATCACTTATCAAGGATTCTGCTCACAGAAGTGTTAGCAGAGATGTGAGTACTAAAGGAGACCCAAATAAGTAAAGCAGGAGGACCAAGCAGCATGTCGTTTCTTTGAAAATTCCCGCACTTAAAATTCCCCTTAAATTCCACAGCGGAAGTAACGTCGTTAGAAGAAATTCTAAGTAATCCGGAGGAATTTTAAAATGGAGTAAGTAGAATTTACAGATGTAATAAATAAACTAAAAATCATTTATATTTAGTTAACAGAATGTTCTATTCATAAAATTTTATTTTAGGTTACGGAAATGTTCGAAATGGGAGGAGATATTATGTATTCCTTCATGAAAAGGAATCCCTTCATGAAGAGGAAAGGGAAGTAACTCTTCCACTACTCCAAGATCGCGGAGCTCGTAATGTGCTCCTGTTTAACAGACGAGAGAAGGAGAGAGAGAGAGAGAGAGAGA
>CM052138.1:463198-484837 GCA_028454255.1 Halictus ligatus
GAGAGAGAGAGAGAGAGAGAGAGAGAGAGAGAGAGAGAGAGAGAGAGAGAGAGAGAGCGAAGACTGTGCGCGCGCGAGAGAGAAAGGAAGATAGACCACCGGCCCTCGCGACTGTCGCCGATAGACCGCAGGAAACAAAATCCACGCAGTGTCAGCGCGATTCTATTTTTCATGATTCTTATGAGATCGTTCAGTTGTTGGGCGGATTTCGCGTATTTAGGATGTGTGTTAGCATGAATCGCTTCGTATTTAATCTCTCTCGTATTTACTTCGAGATCCTATCTGCAGTGTGTTGTCTAGTTATAATTGAGGATACTTCATCTCATAAGTCAAAATGGCAAAGTGAGTATATACATTATTCTAGAATAAAAATTTTTTTTAAATATATCGATTGTACAATGAGAACAGAATACATATCACATCCTAATGTAAGGCCTTTTGTGTTTGTAGGAAGGAGAAACTTTAAGAGTGGTGTTATCCGTGTCCGTTGATGAGAGGAAGCGTAGCGAAAATAAATAAATAAATATATTGTAAATAACCTAATAACCTATAACCTAATGAACTATATTATATGTTATAAATTAATTAACCTCTTAAGCATCCCCATACCTTATTTTCCATTCGAGGATTTATTTCCATTATTTTAAGATTTGAATATTAATTTTTTATTTTATAACATCTTTTTTATGATAATTGCTATTTTATATAATTTTTATTTCCTTTGTAGTGACCACGGCGCGTGGGAACGTTGGAATTTTCGGACGCGGAAATTCCACCCTTCTGAAGTGCGTACCGTGGGAGGTCGAGCTGAGGGTCTGGTCATTCAAGTGACTATTGCCAGAACCTCGACCCGACCGTTACAGGTAACGTCCCCGGATGCAGTTGTATTGGGGAAGGAAACTTTCTCCATGCTCTTGTGGGGGTGGAGAACCTCCCCTTATTTTAACGGTTTTCGCGGACCTTATTAACGCGCCCTCAGGAAGCAGAAAGGTTCAGAAAGCTACGAATGTTCGGCGTAGACACATCTCATACGTTTCCGACCTGTCGATTCCGCGTGACATTGTAGCGTTTTTTCACCGACACCTTCGTTATATTAAATCGTCTTAATACCACGACGTGTTGCAACATTCAGTATCTACACCTATATCCTAAACCTTCATGTAACTTGTATAGTATTCTTTCTTAAGATTATAAGTATAAAAAAAAAATATAATATAAATATCTGTAAAATAAAAATATATTAGATTAAGATTAAAATAAATATATTTCTAAAAATTCAATCTTTCCTCCCATTGTTTATACCTATTACGTCCGTTCTTATTGCGACGGACCTGCCCCCTATAATGAAGGCTAATCGAAGCCAAAGTTTGGCTCTAATTTGGCATGGCAGACTTTGCACTGGAATACCGATTGTAATGCGGAAATAGATGGATAGCAATTCGGAGACAAATGGTGGCAAATTCAAAGCATTTAGCTTTCTGGGTTGATAATAATGGAGATTATATAATAAATTGAGAAATAAAAACTTGAATTTACTACAAAGTTTGTTTTAGCTTCTAAAATAATTGATTACCTATGGCCCTCCAAATATTTTAAATTGATGTGATGTGTTAATTTTTAATTTTTTGTGATAGATTTTTCGGATCTCTCATTATACTGTGAAAATGTAATATTCAACTATAAAGTTAATAATCTCGAAGGAACAACTTTTGTCCGCAAACGTTTATCTTATTTCTTATAGTTTGCGAGTTATAAAGCTAAAACGAAAAATGGCCGCATTGTCGAGGGTTGATTTCATCCTCTTAAAGTGAATTATGGCAATAAATCAAATCGCGTAATATATACCTATACATGCGATACATACCCCCAAAGCTATATAATTTTTTGCAATTTCGGTTTGGAGATCATTCCTTGTAACCGCGGGGTAGAAATTGGCAATAACATGAAAATTTAAATGATACGATTAACAGCGGAAATTGTTGAACGCGTGGGTCTATCATCTAACTTGGAGCGAGTTCTCTGTTAAAAAGAAGTTTAGTGTCGACTTGTCTTTCCATTGATCTGAATTATTTGATGAATGAATAATGAATGAATGATAAATGACATGAACCAGTTGCTTCGTTTACACATATCTCTACAAATAGAATCAGAGTATTGTAGATGTAGTGTAATTTTTTCAAAACAACTGATTTGTCTAGTGAAATTAAAAAATCAGAGGTGGATTCTATATGTGATATGAGTCATATCATATGACATTGCGGGTTATATTACCATGACGCAGAAATCTGTAATTTAATACAGCAATTTACGGCGTTTCAATTCTTAGAAAGGGTCGAGCAATTTGTATATTTAATATATTTATTATATTTATTAGTTTTCAAGGTATTTCTGCGAAATAGTGCGTCTGTAGTAAAGCTATCTATTACTCGAGACTTCGAGTCTTCATGACAACGCACAACCTGAGTGTTTTATCGTCTGCGTCCGGTCAGGGATTTCTCGTCCTACTCGTTGTCAGAAAGTCGGTGTCAAGAGATTCGAATCGTGGCGTGGATCCAAAATAAAACAGAAGAAAGGGGCATGTGCGCGCGATGGAACACTTTCGCGACGAAAAAGCTTCGGAAGAACGCTGACTTCTGTGGATCCAGAGATACTGCGCAGAGTGCAATGATTTCTATCTAGGCCACGAGAAAGTCATGGGCCGCATGTCGCTCTTATTGCGAGAAATACTTGCCAGCTTGTACTTTCACGGTCAAACGGTTGCACGCGAGCTCTCGCACTCTTAATCCGATAACGCAGTATATACCAATTGAAAATTTAATCATAAACAGGTACATTACAGTGTATTACGTTGAGTCCCGTTTCAGATTTACCGCAAAAATCTAAAGTAAATATGTATATACTTATTCTAGTAAACTTATCATTAAGCGCAGTATGCGTTGAACCAGCAATGAATGAAGTTCGTGTGTTCGAAATGTTTTTCACAATATAGATACATGCATAGACTAATTTCTCATAGTTAGAATAAAAATGTACGCGTGTCTCCGAAAATTTTACACAATTTTTTCCTGTACAAAAGATGTCCATTTAAAAGGAAATATTAATTATGAATAAATAGGTCAACGAAATAATTGATACTTGCATCGAGATTACACACACACACACACACACACACACACACACACACACACACACACACACACACACACACACTTATACATTTATACATTTATACATACATATATACATATGTAAAATGCTTCAACAATTAACTACAGTGTTCTTGCGTAAAATAACTGAATATAGAACAATATATATACGTATGTAAGTGTATCGTCTATGTTAAGCACCCTATAAACATGTACTCAGAATGATGTCAATCGATTTTAAAATTATCTCTCGAACATTCTGTACTCGTAATTTCATGGCACCTTAACAAACAACGTTATAAAATTTAATTAAGTCATTTGCGATTTATATTTGTATAAAAGTAGATAAATTCGAAGATCAAAACACGGTCATAATCTTAAAACTTAAACCCGATTCTACAAGCTACAATATCCCCACCCGTTTACGATATACCACCTGCTATTACCAGCATTGTGACTGAAATACTTCCTAGAGAAAGTTGTTTGACATCCTTTAGCTTGCCTTACCCGCTGTTTACGCATTCGAAATCATATGTGTTCAGTTTACAGCAGGATATCTATTCAATTTTCAAGAGATCGTCCAGTTGAACGTATCAAACAATATAGTTGTTTACTCCGCTTTTGTTTCCCAAGAAAGATGAATACCACGAAATAGTATCTACTTAAAAATACTATCTACTTATTTTGGCTCAAACCAAATCTAGTAATATGTCTTTCGAAATCACGACCATGCTAGTTTCAATGATTCCATATAAACAGGCAAATTAAGATTTTCATAGAAAATTTAATGCAAGTACGTCAAACAAGGTCAGTTTAACAAAAGATTCTTTCTTTTAGCGAAAAGAGTATAACCGGATAAGTAGGAAAAAAGTTCCTTTGAGTCGAATTGTATGGTCGATGCGTCATTTTATAGGGCATAAAAAAACATTCTGTGTAAAATTTCAACCCTGTATCTCGATCGGGAGGGTAGTTTTGGAGTAAAATCGAAAAATCAGTTTATGGCCTACTTTTTTTAGTTAATTATAATAATTTTTTGAAATTCAAAGAAAAATCTGAGACATGACAAGCGTTTCAGATTTTTAAATTGAAAGTCTTGCTTGTAAAAAATCAAAAACCTCAAAGAAATCGAAAAATTTGCAGATTTTATATAGAAGTTCATACATTGTTATAATTATTGTTCATGAATTTTTCAAATTTTATAGTTTGGTGGGTGATAGTTAAAAAAATAAAAACCGATTTTTTTTATGTTTTTTCCGCGAAAAACTAAGCTAACCTTAAAATTGTGACATTTTATTTATTCTTAGGTCTATTAGGCACTGATAAACCTTGAACATATCACAGATATAATTAAAAAATGAATTCAACTTGAATTACTTCTATTTCGTCAGCGCATTACATCTGGAAGTATTAACCATGTTCCCAACAAACCTAGATGGCTCAGCACGTTAGGCGTTCGACTGTGGATGCGCTTATTATGTACTAGGTTTGCGCCCGGCATACGTCTACTGTTTTTTAATTTGTTTAATTCTTTTTTTTTAATTTGTGGCTATACAATAATCAACGGTATTTTTGTAAAACATCAAAAAAATCGGTTTTTACTGTTTTTTAACAATCACGCACCAAATTGTAAAATCTGATATGGTATCTCTAAAACTTCCATGCAAAATCTGCATTTTCACGATTTTATTTAGGTTGTTGATTTGTTGAGGTTGTTAAGGTTGTTGAATTGCAGAGTATGTATTTAGGTGCTTCACATGTCTCAGATTTTTCTTAGAATTTCTAAATATTGCTAACTAATTGTAAGGAAAATAGGCCAAAAACTGATTTTTCAATTTTACCCCATAAGTACTCTCCCGATCGAGATATAGGGTTGAAGTTTTACACAGCATGTTTTTTCTTGATGCTTTATCCGGCTATACCCTTTAAAAGTATTATATGTATATAAACCATTCATTATTATTTTTGTTTCAACATGCGAATTCAACTAACGAATCATCAACAGTTTAATTTATTATAGCATAATACCCCTGTTTTATGATCACACAGCTAAAACAGAGAACGGGACGTTATCAATATTATATTGGTTACCATCTGTCTTATTTCGATGCTATTCCTTCTCAACCACTGGCCAATAAATTGCGCATATTCATCAAAATTAACATTCATTCGATTTATTACATTATACATTTGTCCCACAATATATTTTTCCAGCTGTAAACATAATAAACATACGAAAGCCCCGATGGCACTTTCCTCCTGCCAATTCACATTCTCTCCTTCCTGTTTTCTTAGTTTTTCTAGCAATCTAGTATCAAGAAAACCAGAACGTTAAGGAAAAACGATTTCCAAAATACGACCGAATACATCAATTGAATATGTATTGTTCAGATTTTCTGCGCACTACTTGCTGTTGCGAAAATGTGTCGAAATTGTAAGCTTGATAGAGAATAATAGAGCTTCACATACTTTTAGACCTCTGTGTATATTAAACGGAATACCAATACTAATTTTAACATTAATTTGTTTAGAAATGTTACAATTGATAAAAAAATTTGTCGCACGTGAAAACGTTCTTCCAGGGCCTTAAACATTAAAATAGTTAATTAAATGCACATAAAATTGTTTTTCTCAAATATCTTCTACATCAGTGATGAGCAACTCGCGGACTGCGGTAGGCCAAAAGTGGAAATCTAATACTATGCGCGGGCCGCAACGAAGACAACATTAAATACTTTTTTGCATCGCCAGTTCCAATTTCAGTATGTATATTCGCTACGATCTCTTAATGTCACTTTAATGAATTTATTATTTTAAGACCCTGGTACACGCATTGTACCACGACTTAACCACCGAACTTTAGTGTTAAACAGAATATCGCCATATTCGCTTTCCATATCTTTAAAAAATTTTTTAAACTCACGATGGTTTAGTCTTCGAGATTTAATAAAACGTACAATTTTACTAATAGGTGGAACTAAATTAGACATTTTTAGAACTTTAGCACGCAAATTTTCTTGGTGTAAAATACAATGCGAAATCAATATTTCACGGCCTGTTAAATTTTTAATATCTTTCGATAATAAGCCCGACAAACCAACATTCATACTCGACATGGCTCGAGCTCCATCTATACTTATTCCAACAATCTTTTCCATTGGGATATTTAATACATTCAGAACAGTTTTTATTTCTCTGTATATACTGTCTCCGGTAGTAGTTCCTAGAATAGGAACTAAAGATGCAAATTCTTTCGTTACATTGAAATTGGAATCAGTTCCTCTGAGAAATACAGCAAGTTGTACGGTACCATTTATGTGACAACTTTCATCCACAGCTAGAAAAATCCATTCTAACTCGGAAATATATGTCCGCAAACTTTTCTCAATAATCTCTGATAGTTCGTCAATTCTCCTTGCGACTGTAAATCGCGACAAGCTAATTTTGAAAATTATAATATATCCTTTTGGTCGGGAAAGGCGGCATCTGCTATCGCCAATAAACATTCTTTCACAATTTCTCCGTCATAAGAGGGTTTCAAATTGTTTGCCAAAATTTGACTAACATGCTAACACACACGCAATGCCCTATCTGCGGTGGATGCAGTACTCTCAAGTGAATTTCGCAGCTTTAAATTTAAACTTGCTTGTAATTGATCCACCATGTCTTTACGTAACTGTTCTTGCAAATTATTAAATTTTAAAGAATATTTACTATCATAGTGTCTCTTAATATTATATTTGTTCAAGACAGATATTTTATCACTGCGTATCAAACAAACAGCACTTTCATTGGTATAAGTAAAAAAGTAATCGTACAACTATCGATAAACTGCAGATGTTCATTTTCAATTTTACTTTTACCATAATTCGAGCTCATGGCAAAATATGAAAATACTCGACGTTATGCGAAGAATGTGTTTTCTGGCGCAGTTCATCGAAGACTGTCGAATACTAGAAAACATAGCCGAGAAGCAACAACAATGTATCGCAAATCGTGGATGAAGACCTGCGGGCGACAGCGTTACAGCGCGCCGTACCGGGTTTCGGCGGGCCGCATGTTGCTCATCACTGTTCTAAATTATTGACTATATTGAAAAATATGTTACACAAAACCTGTATATCTAAAAAGGTTGCCTCTTTTATGTCCTGTTATTTTTTCTCATGAAATAAACGGTTTTCGAGGAAATTGAGAAAAATGTCAGAACAAAATAAACAATTTTTTCTGAAATTTGAAAACTGGAGTGTTTCCATTATTTTTTATGAATAAACATTAACGAAAAATGTGTATCTTCTTTTAGCTAATGGAATTTACTTTTATTGAATTGCATATTATTTTGAAGGAAATTGTGTATTGTTGAAGTTCGCGATAATCATCGCGTTATTTTTCCCACAGGACACTGCGGATTGTCCGACGCTAACGATTAAGGGCCCGAGGTAGTCACGTAACTTTTTAATTAATAATTTCCATTCACAGCATTCAGACACAGACTTAAGATGCGTCTTGGCCTTGATCCGACGGGTCTTAAGTCTGTGACTAAACTTGTCACATGTTTTGCTCTGTATTATAGATAATATGAGTTTTGACTCCAGAAACGTACTTCAAGTTTTTGGCTTTATTTCACACAGACAAAATGTAGCTCAATTTGTAGTTGAAGATATTTTCTAGTGCGGGCTGGTCTGTACTTCATCCAGAAAACTAATCCAATGGCATAAAAATGCTTGGATTCCACGGCATGCACATCATCAATTTTTGGCCTACTTCTAACGCTTATATTACCAAATATCTGCATAATCTCGATAGCTGCTGACCAGCGGACACTAGATTGAACCTTTCTCTTTCGAATGAGCCCTTTACCAAAGACAAAATATTCTTATTTAAGGACGAAAACTTGAAGCATGTAAAACCATTTTTTGACGGTAATGTAGTTACTCTAACTTATCGCGAATCTATGAAGACCGGGCCCTTAAACAACAGAATTGCCAGATCAAGACTTGTTCCTCTACTCTAATTTCCCCTTCTACCGCGCCATTACCCCATACTTCCATCACTGCCCGATCCCGTAACGCGTTTCGTCTCTTTCGGCACCTGGCGACACTGTTAGGCAGTACATGTGAGCGTTTTCCCCGAAGACACCTATATAATTAGTATCCCGTGATAATAGATGATATAGTAAAGTTTATATGCAAATATCGTGTTGTCTCTGTACGGCTACACATCGTATTCACACATAAGTCCAACAGGTTACGGGCCCAGGAAGCCCCGAGAATATAATTAGCATAAAAATAAGTAAGGTTTAGTTGCCACGTGCCACGTGCTAGGTCACCAAAAATGAATATAGAAAAAATAGAAAACATTCAAAAGTTAAGCAGTACTAATTACGAGATGCGGAAGGTTTAAATGAAGAGTGTACTCCGTTTTAATGATTTATGGAACAACAGTGAAATTTGAAGAAGACGCACAGTGCACAGTGGGCTAAATGCCCGATCTAGCTGGGAAAGAATCATACATCATCGTATATCGTTCATAATGAATTCAAATAGTATTCCAGACAATGGAATAAAGTTTTTAGAAAAAACGGGACCATTAGAATAATTTTATATATAAATACATACAATTTTATTATTGTCGAGTCTTTAAAAATGAGAAACCAGATGAAAACATTTAATACAATATACAGGGTGGTCCGTCGAAGTAAGGCTATCTAAATAGCTCTTCAGGTTATTGTGACGCATAAAATATTTGTTACGTAATGTGCATGGTGTCAATGGACCAAATATCTGGTAAGAAAATTTTTTTCAGAAGGTCATTTTTTTCGGAAATATCAAGGTCGTCACTGCTTTTTGATACATAACTACATTTTTTTTTATTGCATCGTATAACTAATCGAACAATATATTCAAATATGAATAATAACACGACCTTCAAATGACTTTAACCTTCGAAAATTAAAGTTTTACCTAGAACTGATATCGAATATCTTCGGCCACGTCTCCTGAACCTGTGAATGCGAAGAAAATGTGTGTGTTAACTGTTAAAACAACACTCACTTTCTCTTAAGTTATCAGTTACATCAGAGATGTTAAAAATGGTGTCCTTCTACGGTGATACATTTCATGAAACGTGCAATGACCGACTATACAGATCTTTCAATTGTTTCGGAATTAATATCAACACAAGTTCTACTCGGTTCTTACAACTCCAATGCGACCAATCCATCGATTAGGAAATTTTAAATCCAAAATTTGTTTGAGAAAACGTGTCGAATGGGCCGGACAACCGTCATGCTGATACCAAATTCTTAAACCGATGTCTAGCGGTACAGCTTGTACAAGTATTTGTAGCTCATTTTTCAAGAATATTGCATACTTTTCTCCATTTAAAGTTGTATGAAACAAGGACCAATTATATGATTACTTAAAATGTCACACCAGACGTTTACACTCCACATGTTTATTTATATACACGCTCTTGATTGTAGGCTTGGTCAAAGCCTACGATCTCGATAGAGATAATTTCTTGGTAAAACTTTAATTTTCAAAGATAAAAGTCATTTCAAGGTCATGTTATTATACATATCTGGATGTAGTTATCGATCAGTTACACGATGCAATAAAAAAGATGTAGTTATGTATGAAAAAACACCGATGACCTTGATAAGGGTCTATTCGAATGGTTTATGTACGGTCCAAGTGTCGGGTTGCCGAAAATCTGTCGAAGATCGGATGCCTTCGTTCCGGCCGTTGGACTCTTCCGTCCGACCACCGTTTAGCTCGAGTCCGGCAAGCGGCTGATCATTACCAGATGGCCTTTCGAGACCGCGTTGACAGTTCTCTGGTGTGCATGGCACAAAAAGAAAGGTTTTTCGGGGATAAATAAATAGATAAACTATCTAACTCTCCTCTACAACATTATGGAGATAGGAATCGTTTCTGCCTCTTCATGAAACGGCATCACACATCCTTATATATTAACGTAAATTATACATACATTGTGAAAACATGTATGTTTTTTTTTTAAGGAAGTATGCACATTAGGAAGGGACTATGTGTCGAATTTTGATGACAATGAAATATGTTGTGGTCCAAGTGAAAGTGGAAGAAATCCGAAACAATACTCCCAAAAGTGTCTAATATCGCGTGCAATGACTCAATTACATGATAATTTGTAGAATAAGAAGAATTAATTCCGCATAAGGGTCTATCCATATCTGACGGCGCCGGACGATTCTGCCGCCGGCATACCCAGCTCTCAGCGGATTCGTAGGCATCCCCGGGGGTAGAGGGGAGTAAACTGTTCTGGTGTTAGGTACTACCTAATAGGTAGAAACCCCCGCTGTGCGCGGCTCTTAGCTTTTGTTGCAAGCATCTCGAGCGCCTCTCAAGTGACCCTCCGAAGGTTCCGGCAGATATGGAGTAGGAAAATTCTGTAGTGTTCGGGCGCCGTCAGATATGGATAGACCCTAAATTGCATCGTTTTGTCTTACGACACGAAAAAATGTATACGAAAAACTACTGAATTCTTGTCCATAATGACCTAAAAATGGTTAGATGGAAGGTTCCCCGGCAGGAATGCGATGGCGTACCTATATCTTGTCCAATGAGACGAGGCAGTAGACGTAAACAAGACAATTAGCAAAGGACGCACGCTGGGTACTTCACTGCCTCGGTCTCGTTGGACAGAGCATAGGTACGAATGCGCGACCGATTGGATCAGAATGCAAGGGACAAGCCTCGTTTCACAAGTACTTTCAGCTACAGTCGAAATATTGGCTGCAGTGGTCACACATACTATGTAGCGTGTAACGGCAAAGCCAAAATAATGGGACTACGGGTGCAGCTGAGATAAGTATAGGCAGACCCAATGATAGACTCCCCAAAAATAGTGACATTGAAAAAATGGCGAAATTAAAATGTTTTTTTTTTGTTTTTGTTGCGTCGTAAGACCTTCCGTACGACGCAACAATCACGCGACCAAGGCCAGGTATAGAAATCCCCATCGACGACGTACCGACCATGGATGTCATATATCCAAAATCCTTCCAAATGTACCTACCATTTTCGTCGTTTTTAAGCCAGCTAAAAGCAACACATGCTGAACCTTGTACACCGTTAGCGTACTAAGATTTATAACCGTACATGCTTGCGAACCAAGTGTACGTATACTTCCACTTTTCCAATTTTCCACTATTCCCACCACCTTTCGAACACATCTTGCAACCAATGAATTCTAATCATTTTAAACTTGTTCTCCGGAGTTTTGACTTATAATCACTTATAAGATATAAGATATAATTTAACAATATTAAAATTAATTTGTGAAGCTGAGTTTCATTGTTCCAGCGTTAAATTAGATTATAGTTTGGACTATTACTTCTTAGCATTACAACTCAGATGAACAATATTTTTTTTCCTACTTCAAAAATGGGTTCTGTTCGGATGCTGTCGTGGTACCCGGTGGCCGGAGAGCATCGGACAGAGATCGCTTCGCCTTCCCTCCTGGAAAGGCACCACAGTTATTTAAGATGAAAGTGTGATAAAATAATTTTTCTTATGAAACCGTATGTTTTATTAAACTGAAATACGTGCTCATCCATAATCGCGAAAGCAATTCTGACATCAAAATTTCATTATTTTGGTCATCAAGGTACAATTGTAGACAACAAAAATATTATACTCCAAAGTGTAGAGATTTAACACAATATGAAGAAATAAGCATTACAATTCACAGAACTTGAATGAAGGAAGACAGAACTAATTATGTAATTTAACAATGCTAAAATTAATTTATGACTGCATATTGTGCCTGAATTTTGTTGTTCCTTATAATTTGAACCATTACTTATTAACATTACAACTCAGATAAACAATATTCTTTTCTCTACTTCGAACATGGATTCTGTGCGGATGCTGTCGTGGCACCCGGCGGCCGGACAGCATCGGACGAGATCGGATGCCCAGCTCTCAGCGGATGCCTAGGCATCCCCGGGGTGTAGGGGGGAGTAAACTGTTCTGGTGTTAGGTAGCAAACCCCGCGATGGAGATTCGCGTGCAGGAACGAATGGCTGCTTTGGAGCAGAGGTTCGCCGAACGAATAGACGTTCAGCAGGTCAATTTAGCGCCAGCTGTCAACTCTCTCGAGGCTATCTCTTCCAACCTAAATGGCCCGCGTGTAGAGATTCGAGTAAGTGGAAGGGAGGGAGTTCACTCTGATGTTATTGTAGAGGACTGCGGAACTGGTTACATCCGCTCTTTAGTCCTATATCACGCCAAGCCTGCTAAATTCAACAAGTCGGAGGCGTCGAAGCAGTCTTCGACTCTGGCCAAAGTCAGTAATTAAGACGAACGGACGAAGGTAGTAGATCTGTTAGATTCGCTGGAAGGCGAGGCCCTCTCGGTTCTGACGTAATTCGAGGAGCCTAAACGAACTGATTTCGACGCGTTGGTTGATGAACTAATCGCTCGGTTTGGTAATAAGCACTTAGTTCTGTTACATCGGTTCAAATTTGAAAGTTATAAGCAGAGGCCTGGTGAGTCGCTGCAGGCTATAAGGATTAAGGATTTGTAAGGATTTGAGAAAGGACGTCACCCTTGCATCGATTAGTGGTATCTCGTTAGGTGAGGTTTTGAACGTTGCGTCGGAGTCAGTACGAAGCCGCTGCGACGAGTAATCATTGTTTTGAATTCTATATTTTGGCGCAGTCCGGTTTTCAGTCTCGGCGTCGGAATTTTCAAGATAGCCACAACGATGTACGTTCTTCTTCTAGCTATAATGTGAACGGCGGAAATAGCGGGATCGTTTTTCGGAACCGCGGGAGTCCAGGTCACGTTTCGTACAATTGCGTTGCACTGTGGTCCCAAATCACCAAAACGTGGTCAAAACTTCACAACTTATTAAAAAATTATTGGTTCTGCTTGAAAATTGGTATTAGGCCGTTTTGGGGTCTCTGATCACGAATTCTGAACTTGAAATTAGAAAATTCGCTGTCTCGTGTGGACCTAAACGAGGGGAAACACTAATTCTTCGGATAGCAAACTCTACCCTTTGTATTGTATAAAGTAGGTATTCTATTCGCACTTCATAGTTCCCAAAGAAGAAAGAATTGAAGAATTGCTGGTCTTTTTACGTACAATAAGAGCCCATAATAAAAAATATAGGTATCCATTTGAAAAAACAAAGTTGACCTTCAAATGACGTTGAAAACGCCACCCAAATAAAAAAACTGATACTGCCTTGGACACGTGTTTTACACTTTTTAAAATATTTTTCATACTTTTCGAGATATTCGACTGGAAAGTTTTTAAATCAACAGCGGATACAAAAACAGCGTTCGTGTTTGAAAAATATAAAAAATTTTCGGATATATATATATAAAATCTGTTTAAATTTTACAGAAAAACTTGGCGCATATCTCTCACAGTTTAACAAGAAATGCGAGGAAAGCACATAAAATATCTACTTTGCGTTACAAAAAAAAAAAAAAACAGTGCTACGACCACAGAGGCACCTAGGGACAGCTAATTTCTTTTAGAATTACAAAATAATACTATGTACTAGAAGCTCCAACAAGTTTTAGTGCTAGACCGTGTGAGACTTACGACTTTTACTCTAAATCGTAAAAATTGATGCCTTCACTTTTACTCTCTCTTTGCATACATAGTTACCAGTTAACAATAAACATTTGGCACTAAAAACTATGCAACTTACCTCCAAAAACAGCATCCATAATAGACAATTGAAAATGAAACGAAATTTTAATGAAAATCGAAACGTTTCAACACAATTTGTACACTGCGCACTTAAAATTCGCAGTGTGCTTCACAAGCTCAAAAAGGTATGGTGTAAGGAAATCGAAGTTCGGACTATGGCTGTTTGTTGGGTATAAAAAAAAAACGACCGTTTTACTGTTTACCCCGACTGTTTACACTCTTAGAGTAACGAACCCATACTTAAAATTTACCTAGCTGAAAGTTCATATTTTAGGTTTTGGCCACGTTTTCCGGCTGTGGGAACACTGTGCGTCGGCGCGAATCCAGTTGTGAGTTCTGAGGATTTGCGTGTTAAAAATTTCATGCCCGATAACGGGAAAAGGGATATCGGTCAGGAAACGAGAAGGAATCTTTGTGAAGAAGGTAGCTTAGACACCGATTGTAGTGTTTAGGGAGAGTCCCCCGTCTACGGAAGGGGAGATGTTGCGGATGGATGGAGGAGTTTTTTACATCGAAGTTTATTTATTATGTAAAATTCAATAGTCCTGCATCGCTGCGCAGTAATTAAACAGTTGAATAAATAATGCTATAAATCCATAATGGAATTGACCGGTAAAGACGGTATGACTGATTCTGATGACTATGAGTATTGTCTCGCCGATATACCTAACCCCGCATAATGTTAAAGTCTTCGGCGGTCCAGCTCCTGGCCCCTTCGGAAGGTAGACATTTGGGGTCGTCATAAGTTAGCCCTTCTCCGATAGTATCCTGCCGAAGACGAAAGAGCTGGCCGTTCGGTGTGCCGGTCGTTGGGTGTAACATGGGTCAGGTACATCAGTGAGACAATACTAATGCAATGCAATAATTTTTTTGGTTTTCATTATTTTTTCATGAAACCTCTCTCAACACATTTGTGTCACTTTCCTGATAAAATTGACAGCAAACATGATATAATTTGGATCATATTTACTAGGCAATCGTACATTCCTGCGAAGCGGTGATGATTCATATTAGCGATTGACTGTGTTTTGCAACGAGGTTACAGGACAGTTCTTTCGTCTTCGGCGAGACAGTGTCGTGGGAGAGCCAATTTATGACACCCTTCAGTGTCAATGTCACGGCGCGGGCCATCGGCGCAAGATGCTAATTCGCAACAGGCTGCTTTCGACCATTAGCGTTATAGAAATCTAATATTTTCTGAAAATATTTAGAATGCGTTCACTTCAATCTAGAGATAAAAACTAGAAAAAATAAATTGTTTAAATATACTTTGTCAAACTATTTGTTACATTTTGCAAATAATACTTTTTAGAGATTTTTGAGGGATTCAGCATGTTAGGTTGATCTTTTTATCTAGTGCGAACCATTACTGAAAATTCACATTCCTGTATTATCGAGAAATAGGTTGCGGAATTCCAGACCCTTGCAACCCTCGTAGGCACATGTACACGCCGACCAGGCGGTGTGTGAGTGTGCCGCGGCACGGCTATTCGAACGAAGCTATGACAGCGCTATCCACGTTTTCGTACGTTCGTACATTCTCTCTTCCTCTGTTTTACCAATACAGTGTGTTGCTCGATACTGAACTGTGGAAAACGTTCTTAGCTCCTCTACTGGACAGAAATGTTACTATTTAGCTTCTTCTAACGGCCGTTCGTTCTTTCATAGCGTGACGATCAGTATTGTGTTGTGGTACTCGGGGCATGTCGGGGTCAGGTCCTACTCCCTTAAGGGTGAAAGGTCTTTGTAATGAAGTCCCGCGGAGGTTTTTGATAGGCACGGGATCAGCGGTCTCGTTGGTGAGGGGAACGTCGACGTGGAAGGACCAAAACCGAACTTGGATTCGGTGAGCCTGTCAGGGTTTTCGATAGAAGTAAGGCCTTGGTCAGGATCGGAGAATTTACTGTGGAACATGTTTTTTATGTTGTCGACATCAAGGACGATTGCATTTTGGGCCTGGAGGAACATAATTGGTTTCTTGGGCGAACATAATTGTTCAGTAGATTTGAGGGGTAATAGCTTTCTTTTGAAGGCTGCAAGAGCGTTGCTTTTGTGGACAGTATCTCTGGAACACAGAAGCGTAGATTCCGTGGTTGCAAGTCACAGTGCGATAGAGAATGCCGAAGTTGGCGTTCTCGACGTCGTGGATGAGATGGATGATTTAGATGGTTTTTCTATTAACAATAGAGTTGCGAGGAAGCTTCCGAAGAGTTAAAACGCTGTTTAATCTCGGCCTCGGTCTTAGCTTCTTCGTCCTTACAGAAGCCGTTTCTTCTGGACACTGATGCCTCGAATGTAGGTGTAGAGGCGGTTTTATCTCAATGCCAGGAGGGTTCCGAGAGAGTAATTGCGAGTAATTTTATTTTAATAAATTTTTGAGTAAGGTGGAAAGGACCTATGGCATTCCCAGCAGGGAACAGTTGGCAATGATTAAGGGAATTGAGTATGATTTGTATGGTAGAAAGTTTACAGTATGAACAGATCACGCGGCGTTAAGTTGGTTATTGTCGTTCAAGAACTCGGAGGATCAAATGGCGAGGTGATTTTGTGGTCGTTCGCCGTAGTGGAAAGTTCCATTCTAATGCGGATGCACTCTCTAAGAGACTTTGTTTTGATGCAGGCTGTAAGCGTTGTGTTGCCTTGAAAGATAGGGAGAAGAGTTCCCAGGACGAGGAGGTTCCGATTTTTCTTACGAGTCGATTTATTTGAGGATCAGAACTTTTTTATTGGATGAACTGATTAGGCACGTCGAGAGGTGGTGTCGCTGATGCGACGTCTGCGTGTCGAGGAAGAGCCCACACAATTTGAGGAAAGGGTTATTACAGATTTATAATGGTGGTTTTCTTTTTGAGCGGATGGCCTTGGATATAACAAGACACCTTTCTAAATCTTTTACGGGGAACCGTTTCATGTTAGTAGTTTGCGATTATTTTACCTGTTGGCCTGAGGTAGTTCGCCTGCTGAATTTCCAATCGAGAACTGGCCGCAAGTGCGCTTGTTGCGCATATTGTGAATCGTCATGGTATCACTCTGGAAATTCACTCTGATCAGAGTCGTACTTTCGAGTCTAACGTTTTTAAGGAAGTGTTATTGAGAATTAGGAAGATGAGGGCGACGCCCTTACATCTGCAGTCGGATGATTTGGTGGAAAAATTGTGTTAGCGATTTTACATCTAATTTAAAGAGCAAGATGAACTCTATTCACAAATTTATCCGCACAGGGTTAGGGTTTTCTTCGCTGAAAATGAAGTGTTGTCACGACGTTACGATTGTGGAGAAGTATTTCTGCGAAGGTTAGTCGGTTTGGCTGTATCAGCCTCACTGGGTAAAGGGGGGATGCCCGAAATTACAGTCGAATTGGGAGGGACCTTATATCATAGCGAAGAAATTAAGTGAGGTGGTGTATAGAATTCGGAGAAATTCTGGGGGTACGTATGGTGCATGTAAATCGGCTGGTCAAGTACAGCATGGCATAATTTCTTTTCTTAATTGTTTTGAGAACAGAGTGTGTCGTGGGAATGCACAGAACGGGAAGTGGTTCCGTTAATAGGGTACTAAATAGACAGGATTCCTCACTCCACTGACAAGCGAAAGTGGTTGGTAGGAATAGGTTACCGGACCCTTATGTCATGGAGAAACGCCGTCGATCTTGGCCTTCTGACGGACGTAAACGGCTAGGCGGAAATTTAGGCGTGTGGGTGATGGTACGGGCAGGGCAGTCTCACGCTACGGTTCTGGCTAGTATCTGGTTCTGGTCAGTATTAGCAGGTATTAGGTCGGTATTAATGCGTCCATGTATGGCTCGGTTAAAGAGGGCGGGGGGTGTGTTTATGAACGGTATTCTTCCTGTGTTCCCGGTACTGTCCCATATGTTCGGGATTGACCAACTTCTACGTACGGAGGACAGAAGGAAGCAGTAGCCGTCCATCGGAGAAGAGAAGGGAAGTACTGCGTTTCTGTTTTTTTTTTTACTACAACATTAAAACAAGTGAACAATATTATAATTTGCAGTTTCATTTATTTCCCTAAAACACAGATTGAAGGAGAAGGTATTTTTAATCGTAGAATTAAAGTTTAATTTGGCATAACTTTTTTATGTCAAACAGCGACAAGGTAAAACTTATTGCTAATTATGTAACACACTTTGAAGTACATACCCAAACAGGTTTCAGCTGCGTCAACCAGCGAGTTTAGTACTGAGATTATTTTTTTCTAAGTACAGTCACTCTCATAAGTATTCGTACGCCCTTTAAAGAAAACAGAATAGCTTATAAAATAAGATTTTGAAAAGAATAGTAATAAACTTAAAAAAGGCACTTATAAACTGTTTTTATTTGATCCAGTAAAGAAAATGTAAAATATGCGTTCTGTAGATCTATGTTAGTTATACACATACTGAAACTTTCATCAAAATCGATTAAGATACACACGAGCTATTATACAAGCGATGAAATCTTAATTTCGATAAACGATTCTACTTAAAATCCATTCGTACATCTTTCGATGTGTGTCTGTTTTTCCTTGAAAGGGTTTGCTCGTCCCCACTCCAGCGCCACCTGTGTGTGCCGCGCGTTCGAGCCTGTGTGCCTCGCTCGCTTGTAATGTGCTCGTGCGAACCGGGTTCTGGTGAACGCGCATCCTCATAGTTATAATGTTTAAATCATATTCATATTATAGTTAAGTCGTTCTTGTGTAATAAACAATAAGTGCACTCCACCGTGGACTCTTAATTACCACCGTTTCATTCCTTCATCAACCGATTTAAATGAAATTTTCAGTTCGTGTATAACTAACTTAGATCTACAAAACGCATATTTTAAATTTTCATTACGAGTCCAAAGAAAAATGTTTTAAAAAGTGCTTTTTTCATTTTTGCATATAACCTTACCAATTGTAATTTTCTCAAAATCTTTTTTGCACGACATTTAGTAAATCAATGCTTCTAATTGCCCACAAAAAATCAGGTCGTTTGGTACAATTGTAGAAAAGTTATTCTACTTTAAAGAGCATACGAATACTTAGGGAACCAACTGTGTGAATGCATTGTTAATTATTGGGTCAACCATTTTGTTTTTCGACATTTTTGTTACAAATTTATAATTAACGATCTCAGAAACCTTGGAATATAAATTTTTACGTAAATTGATCCGATCGTATTGATGATATCACATGTTTTTGCTCTGTTTAGCCTGCTCAGACCACTATAATGCATACTTACAAAGGAAGTTATTGCTCCAATTGCAGCGAAGATTAGCCAAAGGTGGCCGAGACTATTTAAACACAGTTAGTTTAATATTCAGTGCCAGATCAAAATCTATGAAAGAATTTGTTGCTGAATCTGCTTTTGACCACAAGCTCAAAGCTACAATGGTGACTTATGTGCCATAAAGAAGAAGATTTCTACTCTATTCAATACATATCATACGTCGGAGCAAATAAGTACTGGAACAGATTAGAAACCTGAAATTATAAAGTTTTACAGTGAATTCCCGATATAAGTCCCTTGTGCGATCTCGACGAGGGACATTTAGACGAAATCTGTGGTTCTCGCCGAACGTTGCATTTGAAATATGTACACAGTGCACGCTGAAAATGTAAATGACCCTCTCGTCTATACGTCGAAAACCAGGAACATATACAGTGAACTCTCGTTACGAGTCAGTGCCAACCTTACAATTTGGAGTCAGTGGAAGTACCAACACCATCGCGGTGAGGGGCCGAAGCTCGAGAGCTGTCACCGTTCTGGTCTCACATCGATATGCCCGACAATGTTGTGGCACACTCCTCGGCGGCGACGGTTATCGAGCTTCAGCCCCTTACCGCGGTGGTGTAGGTACTTCCACTGACTCCAAATCGTAAGGTTGGCACTAACTAGTAACGGGAATTCACTGTAATGCGTCGTAAAAAAGCGTTAGATAAAAGTGAAGTCGACCGAATAGTACTTTTGCGATCAGAAAATTATTGCATTAGTAAAATTTCGAAACTGTTAAATAGAAGTCTTTGTGCTGTATATAATGTGCTGAAAAATCCAAAAACTTATGGAAAAACCAGAGACCAAAAATAAACTATTTTTTACTGTGGTTACGACGTAACCAATATCGACGACGGGAACGATTCTCGTCGTCAATAACAATTATTCCTAACCAAAAATAAAAATCGGCATCAATAATAGAGTGTTTTCACAATATATGTTAACAACACGGTTCTTGTCAGCAACGTATATTGTCCAGGATTCTTCGATCCACGCCGAACGCAGGAAAGAACAGCGAAGCTCTAGACGCCTCGGTCACCGAGGAGTGTAAACATACCTGTCCAAAATACGGCTTTGGTCAATGCATATCTCATAGGCTGGCGAGCCTGCTGTTCTCTCCCAGTTTATAAGCATTTTGGGGTTCGGGACAGCCATTTGAGAGGGTTCGAGAGGCTCGGAACAAAGGCACAGCGTGTCCTCTGCTACCAGAACCACAGGTGTTCGCTGGCCAATGTTAAAGCCGTACGAAGACAGAACGAACATGCTGTATTTATTTCGAAAGCTGTTGACTAGAACATTTCAGAGTTCCTCGTGGTCACCGTTTTTTAAATTTCTCGGGTGTAGCATTTTTACATTCGTCGAAAAGGTCGGGGTCTACAAATTACTTTACAGTGAAGAGATGTTGTTCGACTGTGCCGACTTCCAGCTCAATAGTAATAATCTGTCATAAACCGCTCCATACAGAGTAGCGCCGAGGGACGGTACCTAAACAAACCGAGTCTATCGTAGGTATTGCCTATCCCCATCTTTGCCGCGGCTGTTAGCCCAATTTTGAGGACGAAGACCGCCCACGCTACACGGTATGTGTGACCGCTGTAGCCAATATTTCGAATTCAGCCGAAAATGCGTGTGAAACGAGACCTGCCTCCTCTTCCACTCTGAACCAATCGGCCGCGCATTCGTATCTAGATACGTCACCGCAGTCCTGCCGGGGAACATTCGTCTAACAATAAGCTTCGCATCAATACAATGTCACCACTTGTAGTATATTTAAAATATATTTAAAAATATTTTTACACTTTATAACCGGTGGGAAAATTTGCAGAACAAAGATGTTTCTAATATATATTCATTAAGAAATTACATTTGCATATAACATAATAAATTATTTAAGAAGAATCTAATATGTATAATTTACGTATGATAAAATACATATAAGGATGTGTGATGCTATTTCACTAAGTGTCAGGAACGTTTCCTATTACTCCCTGAGGCATACCGAACACACTCCTCGAATTTCAGGTGCCTGGCACAAAGTCGAATTTAGGGGGTCTTCAAGGGTGAATACCCTAGTTCGACATTCAAATTCGGTGAGCGCGTATTAGACACCCTCCCCGTAATTCGGCGGCCCTCAAGGCTCATGGCCATGAACCTGGGGGTGGCACGTTTTTTTTATTGCGGCAACAGGGATATACGAAAGATCCGGTACAAAAACATCTATACAGCGCAAAAACGGGTTTCCAATAGGATAATAAATAATGGAGGGTCGCAAGGATAATCGTTTTCAAGAAAAAGTGATACCCTGTACCAAGGTAGCGGGATATAAGAGCGGACGTATTTTGCTTCAGAACAAAGAAGCAAAATATGTAACAGAACAAGCCGAGTCTAGGTAGGATAGGGAAGTATTAAAGCGTGCTAAGAACGTTTGAACAAGGAAGAAAATATAAGATCCGCGGATGAGTCGCGAACAAAAAAGTAAAAAATTGCATAATCGGTGGATTTTATTCATAATCCGAGGTAGCGAAGTACAAGAGAG
>CM052138.1:484937-545628 GCA_028454255.1 Halictus ligatus
AAAAATGTACTGGTGTAAACATCTGTTTCACTAATAAAAATTTATTTGTTTAAACAATTGTTTAAATAATAAAAATTTGTCTCTGTAAACAATCGCTTAAGTAATAAAAATGTACTGTTGTAAACATCTGTTTCACTAATAAAAATTTATTTGTTTAAACAATTGTTTAAATAATAAAAATTTATTTCTGTAAACAATCGTTTAATTAATAAATAGTGTTTGTACGTAAGTATTACGTCTTGGCAACGTCGCTCGGTCTTTCATCCGAACTTCGAATACGATTTCGAATAAAAGATACATTTGATTTTCATCTATTCCTCATGCGGGTCACGAATAAAAAATCGAATAAATCACTTCCCTACATCGAGCATTCGAATAAATTTCTATCTCACGCAGAAAATCGTACGTCGAAAATCAAAGATACATTCTGAGTTGCGAGTATCTGACAAAATTCACCGTCGAATAAATGATGGCGCTGCCTCGAACTGTCGAATACAAGTTCAAGATACTTTGCAACTCATCAGCTGTATCTCCAAATAAATTCTCTGAAATAAATTCTCGCCGCTAGAGGCGTCGAATACGCATAGCCGTTACTTCGCGATTCGGATGGCCCACGGACGACAAATGAAAATCGTGAAAAGTATCTGACGGATGAACTGTGGTGAATATGTATCCGAGAGAAACGAGTTCGAATAAAAGATAGCTTTCATTTATTTCTATTCGAAATTTTAAAATAAATTTTTGCCCAACTCTGGGCGCTACTACGCGGAACCGCAAAATTGTGATTTTTTTTCTATACATTTTACGTCTTAAATAAGCAAGTAATCAATTAAAAATGCATACCACCGTGTTTGTACATGTCTTTGCTACGTCCGTATAGAGCCTTTTTTTCGATACGAACATTAAATCTCTCGAAATTAAGAGAAACTCTCAGCGGCGGCCATCTTGTGACGTCATACTTGCTTCAGAATTCGAATTTTCTGCCGAATATTGTAAATTACTCCACGATGAGGTAGAAATTCGCAATTTGGGCTCTATACAGACGTACATTGGACTTTTAGGAAACACAATTGACCACTTCTAAACTGTTCATTGCAATATTGAAGCTGCAGTTTGAATAGATTTTGACCCGTGCATACGTATATGGATTTCAAACCATGACAGTCAAGGCCAAATGCCTGCCGGCCCCCTTAAGGGGCGGTTTACAGCCCTCAGGTATAGGCGACCTTTTCTGTAAGGGAAAAGCGAGGGCAGTCAGCCAGTCGCTAACAGTCACTCGAGCCATCAAGTCGTCACGTAAAAAAGTACACCCACAATTGTAACACCGAGTCTTTAGTCATACAGTTGTATGTACACAGCCATTAATACCTCCAACACTGTACACGCGATATTGTAAAATCCCACTGTTTTAATAAACGCTAACATATTCCAAAAAAATTTCACCTGGAACATCAAATAATCGTAACATCCGCACGATTCACTCTTGGAAATTCTGAAAGGGTCTCGAAGGATCTCATGATTTTTTGCACAAAGTTAGATCAATATTACACCTTGTCAAAACGATTAGTTTCAGATCAAAATCTATTAAAGGATATATTGTATGCTTCCATAAATAAAAAATGGGTAGAAAGCAGAGATTTTCGATTAGCCCATATTACTTAATGTTAACAACTTTTTACAAAAATTTTTTGCCAAATAAGCGTTGTACTTGTGGCAATCTCTACACAAATCAAACAAATTCGTTACATAGTTTCGTTTTTACAGATTTTTTGCCGCTTTTTTGCCCTTTGGCACCACTGTGCGCCGCGGCGACAAACGCGTTGTCGCGTTGCTCGCCTCGCATGGCAGATTCAGAGACAACGTTGTACGAATTCGCTTACATTTATTTAACTGTTCATTTTAGAGGGCACTTCGAAACGTAGTTCTGTTTATAACACGTTTACCCTTGATAAAGTGGAACCTGTACATTTTTTGGACGTCTAATAAAGAAAATATACGCAATTTCGTTCAAAATAGTATGCAATTTTAAAGAAATAAGTTCCGCAAGTTAAAAAAAATACACTTTTTTCGTTAATATTTATTGATAAAAGATAATGGAAACATACTTAAGTTTTCAAAACTCAGAAAAATGTTTTCTCTTTTTTTTCAGAAACCGTTTGTTTTACGAAAAAAGTAATAGGACGTAAAATACGCAGATTGTCGAGATCTACAGGTTTTGCATATTTTTTGATACAGTCAAGAGTTTAGAAGATATTTGAGAAAGCGTTTGTATAAGCATTTAATTAATTATTTTAATGTTTAAAGACCCGAGGGTACGTTTACCCATTATTCGATCGAGCTCAAATTTTACACAAATTTTTTTTATTAATTGGAACAATCCTGGGGGGGGGGGGGGCAAAAATATTTTGGAAATGGATGTTCCTGAACAGTAAATAAGAGCCACCCTAATGTTATATGCAACTTTCAGATACAAATGAACACGAATTGACACTAAACTAACATTTGAATCGACTTACCTGGCTTTGACCAACTCGGTATGACGCTGGGTCAATGTCAACAGTCAGTAACATGTCTTCCACGGTACGACGTTCATCGCCTACAGGACTACCTGGTCGAACATTACTTTCACTCGACAATAATCTGAATCGCCTTCTAAATTCACCTAATGCCATATGTTTAGGGAATCCGACTTTGTGCAGCCGAACAGCGTCAATTATTTGACTTCCTCGCAACTACATAAAAAAGAACATGTTTTAAACAAATTATATTAAAATGTTATAACTTAATAGTTTAAAAAACATAGAAAGCGTTAATTTAAATGTTTTAAATGTTTTAAATGCTTACCTGCGAACGTAGAAGGGGTATATTAATGATACTGTCCTCGTTCTGATTAGATTTTACAGATAATAAACTTTTATTGTCGGTACTACCGGAAGTATGTTGTGGTAATACACAATGGATAAATTTGACTCGCGTTCTCCTCAATGTCTCAATCAGTCCATCCTAGAAATTACAATTTATTGTCGTTATGTACAAATCATATCGTATATGTATAATATAGATGAAATACACAGGGTGTTGCGTTTAAACACAAATGGTAAAATAACTCGTCAGGGATTTAAGTTATTCAAAACATGTTTCGGCAAATGTTGTTTGGTATATTATCCGACTTTGGATTTAACAGCTCGATCCGAGGCATTTTCGAAGCCTACGCCCCACAGTGGTCCGAATCGGAAAATTAAGTGACATTTAGACCAAAAACGAACTTTCTCTTATCGATCGTATCGAATATTATTTCTTAAATGTCCATGTCCTTAAATGGATCTCGGAACAATTTACTAAATACTATAGTTGTAATAAACATTGAAACTTGGACGTTTTAAGAACAGTATTTTTCACCACATAAATTTCTTCTCTTTAATGCGATATCCTGACAATCTATTTTCTCTCGCTTTTTTTTTATTAAATTGAAGAGCAGACTTTTGCGGTGAAAATAATATCATTTAATAATGATTACTGTAAATAATTAATTTAAAAAATAATATTGAATACAGAAGGGAACATTTGTAAAAATTTTCACATTCAGAAAGACATACATATTTTCTAAGTTCCACATCCGGACAAATCGAAACATTTCAGAATATTTTTCCCTATATAATTATGCAAGAATCATTTCCCACTACAAACCACTTTGCAAATTATTGTTGTTCAAATTTTTCATGAATTTCACTTCGCGAGCGACTTACAGTATATGTATAGATTCGTATATTTGATTAAATGTTTTTTATATATGTACATTTTTACAATAACTTTACGTTTATTACGTAACTTATATAAGAAAGACAATAAACAATAAAAGTTTTTTAATATTATTACTACATTTATACATATCTATCGTGGAAGGCTTCTGAAACATGAAACTGATTCTAAACACTCTTAACGAACTATAGATTATAGAGTATACATTGTATAACATTATTTGTCACGACATTCAGAAAAAGTTTATATTTCATAGGAGGCACGCAGCTGCTATTGGCATTCAGTTGAGAGAAGCTTTTCTAGAGAAGGTTTTTTTCTATTCCTTAAACCTTATATTCTACTTTTTTCGTTTTGTTGCATTTATGTTTTTGTGTGTGGTATATATTGAGTGTGTATTGTAGGGTTACGAATGAGACAGTATATTAGAGTGATTGTTTAGAGTGACTGTGGACGCGATATTGTGGCGCCGACGTGTTTGGGTCTAGAATGAAAGAAAGTCTGTTTGGGCCGAAGTGTGAAAGAAGAGTGTTTGGGCCTCGGTGACAAGAGTGAAGTGGCTAGGGGCGCCAAGAAACTGATAAAGAGAGAATGAGAGTGCGAGAGAGGAAGAATGAGAGAGGGCATTATTATAAAAGGGATGAATGCGAAGAATGTCAGTTAGTTGTTAGTTGAGAGTCAGAGAGTCGGCAGTTGGGAGTCGGTAGAGAGAGAGAGAGTCGGTAGAGAGTCAGTCAATAGAGCGAGTTGTGGTTGTTGTTGTTATTGTTATTTTTATATAATAACAATAACAACAACAACCACAACGCGCTCTACGTGCGCCCCCTTGTGTGTCTCCTTCATCCGGCCGCGCGGCTTACTTCTGTCACGGCCCGATAAAACCAAGACAACCCTCACAACACGTCATCAGGTTCTCGACTGACTCAATGCCCAACACTTTGACCAATTAAATAGTCCCAAATCTTTCTACCTCAAACAACATAAAAAATCATGTTTCCAGTCAGTTAACGATTACCTCTGCTACGGCACGTCTCGCCGATTCAAGTATCAAATAAAAGTAACTTCGTATTCTCGAAATATTTGAATACTGAAGCGTTCTTTTACAAAACCACCCATTTTACCGTAACATTTTTGCGATCCTGCCAGGATATCGTGTCATCTACTGGAAGAAAATCTTCAACGGCAACCAACTATGGTTGTTTGACCACGAAGGCGCACTACGAGAGCCCTTCCGAAGCAATACATCGGTATCAACGAACCAAGATCAGTACGACATCTTAAGTTATCGAGAATAGGATCGGACAGTTCCCCTATGATGTCTAGAAAATGGCTAAACCAAACGGAACCGTAATTGTAAGCGAAGAGATACTTAACGGAATTCTCAATTCAATGAAGGAATTGCAATCCGCGGTTAACTCTTTAAGCAAAACTACTGCTAAGGTTTTAATTTTATTATTTCTTGCTACAATAAATTTTTCAAGGGTACCACGTGCAATTGCTTTAAGTTTATCGTAACGACTTCCGCCTTTATTAATTTGTTCTTCCCATCTGTATAAATCTGATAGTATATTTTAACCGAAGGTCCAACAACTGCAGAAATTCATAGGCGAATTGGCTTTAAAAGTCGGTACCCTTACTCCACCGCGGTAATTAGCACCGCGTCACGCTGCTAACTACGCCACCTTCTTTAGCTACTAATAAAACAATAAACGACACATAACCCAGTGGTATTGTTAACAAATACTATACACGCTTATACTAAATGTTTATATTTCGATGAAACAAGCCAGAATTCCTTCCTACGCACGCCAGGTGCAAGACTATCTTCCATTATGCTTAATTATTGTTAAATGGCAAAAAAAAAGAAAATCCTGAAACATGTATCCCCTATTTTGGATCAAAGATCACACACCCAAGTTTACATTAAAATGAACTACCAATAAATAAAAGAAACTGCAAAAAAAAATCAAATTTTTAATATATTGTTTAAACAAAAAACTTTTGTTAAAATTTTCTTGCGCGAGTACATTTCCCATTGAAAAACACACAATTTAAAAGAAAATTTAAATTTTTTCGACCTCTGGTTTCCGAGATATCTCAAAAAATATGGTTTTGACCCCCAACTTTGAGGGCTGTTTTCACCCCTTCAAAGTGGATGTCTGCCGATAAAAAAAATACGTGTCAAATATTTTTCAAAGAACTATAGCTCCCATAAGTTTCATCAAAATCGGCGTGTCGCACTTGAATATGTTCCCTTGTTAGGTTTCCAGCATGCTCTGTGTATTTCAAATGCGACGCTCGGCGAGAACATCCGGTTTCGTGTAAGAATCAGTCACCACAACGGCGGAACTGACTCGTAACGAGAATTGACTGTATATTACATTTTAGTTACAAAATTAGTGGTTACGCATGACTGTCATTTGTAAGCAGAAATAATGTTAATTTTTATACTTACTACAGTGAATTTCACTTGTAAACAAACATTTTTTCTTTTCACAGCAGTAAATGTACGTCTAATACTCGAAGCTCTTCTTAAAGACTGTGAACCTTCTATACCGGGCATCGAACTGCATAAAGTTCCAGAAACTCCAGCTCCCCGGGCGTTTATAAACAGCATGTTTACATCTTCTCTGATATCAAAACAAAAGGTAACATTAATAATCGAAATAACAACATTTTACATAGATGAAATTTACAAAGCATAGTACATATTATGAACTGTATATGTAGGAAATTTGAAAATACCTTGTGCTTTCTTGAAGAATTGTAATGGCACTTTTAGTAGCTGGATTCTCTCGCGTAGCTTTGAGCCAACCTGTAGCTGTATATAGTACTGAATTAGTACCCAATAAATGTTGTAAAATGAACTGGTTGCTACCTGGTGCTTTTCTTAATAAAACTTGATGATCTGTTAGAAAAAGAAAATGGAAGGCTAAACAATAGGCGTACACTTTATCATTCGCTATATTTAGAAAGTGGCATTACAGATATGTAGGTACCTCGATCACCATAATGAGAGAATAGTCGATCTAAAAAAGTCTCATCACTACCTCCAGGACAAACTGCTTCTTCATCTAATAACCACAGAAGCCCCTTACGTTCCATTTGTCTACTTCCACTAAGGTCATTCTGGCTAGTTCGTAACATTGTTGCACCTTGCGAATTTCCACGATCCAAGAGCGAAATCAAACTTTGTGGAGCTCCAATACCATTTTCATCACAGTCGTCTTCAAAATCTACATCAATTCCTTCTTGGATGTACCTAAATTACAATGGTGAACCGTAACTATTCACTATCTTAGTAGTGTGTATAATTCCGCGGCAACAATTTACTAGCCTATTACATCATATAATAAATTTTAGCTTTTCTCAGACTTCTAATATTGGCTGGGCTAATAGATATTATTGAGCTGAATATTACTACGTAAGTTAGAACTAGTTCTAATCACCTAAAACAAGCTCCTCAATGTGTATCTCGGTTATTACTGGTGATAGGAAAAAATGTGTGGAATCAAAGACTTAAAACTGTACAACTTTGCCACAAGGACTTTTTTGAAAAAATTATGAATAACCGAGATATTTAGGTATTCGAAGACAACGAATGCATACTATCCGATCGCATTAACGTCACAGTAACTTCGTTTGAAGATGCGACACCAAAGCTAATTTACATACATATGCGCATTACCCCTACATTGAATTAGTTACTTTTATCTTGAATATTTCTTGATCGTCAATTTTAAGAATCAAATATGGCTCTCAGACTTACAATTACAAACATACACTGTAGATTTATATACATTCGCAACAGCATAAGACGAATACAGTGTCTACTCCATAATTGTCGAAAACGCGGATCCGGCCAGAGACAATTATGAGCTAGTAGATACTATTCTTTAATCCACTGTCGAATGTATAAAAGGACAGCTAAGCTCGAGGGCCCTGGTCGCCGAATAATGTAAACATAATACGGATTGGGTATACAGTATGAAACCACTACTAATCCAATATCAAAATTTCTTTATTGCTGGTTTTTTTATGAGACTTTCACCAATATATTCGTGGCATTTTTCTAATGAAAATGATACCAAATATGATATAATTCCAATGAAATTTACTTGTGTAACGAATTATGAAAGTTGCTCCGCATTACAATTATATTAACGGATGATTAGTGTAAACATGATCCGAATAATATTGAGTTTTGTATCATTTTAATCAAGAAAATTCCACAAATATGTGGATTGGTGATTGTTTGATAAAAAATAATGAAAAATAACGAAGTTTTGTTATCGGATTAGTAGTGGTCTCTTGGTCTCACACCGATATACTCGACTGGTATTATGTTACACTCCTCGGCGACCGAGGCTACTCCAGCTTCGGGGCATACTCCGCGGTTGTGGAGATAGTTCTGGGACAATTATAAGCTAGATATTTGGGACATTTATCGAGTAGAGACTGTATAGATTTAATGATTAAACACCTGTCCCTTGGAGCCACCAATGTTGTATAATGAAACAACAACTGCAAACGTTCTTGCAAATAATTATGACAAAGATCTTCGAAGGATGCTCCAGTTTGTCGGCCGCATGTAGCAGGATTCTGAAAACCCGGCGAATCACACAGCAATAAAGATGCAACCGTGTGCACAGACGATGATATGGATCTGGGAATCAACAAGAAATTAAAAGATTATATCATTATTGGTATATGACTTTTCATACTCTAATTTTAAGAATGCGACATTTCATCCTTACAGTCACGATCTCATTTGCCTGTTTATGCAGACTGGACTGATAATGTAAGAGAAATTTTTAAACAAAAGATAAGGCTAATTTTATTAAGTTATAAGTATAAGTATGTAAATGTCTTTTGAATGATTTTGATTAGACTTTAACATTTTATTTGTATGTAGTCCTTTACTTGCTCAAATAGCTTTTAATCTATTTGACATTAAACGGATTAATTTTTCACAAAAAATGAGTTCAATTTTTTCCCATTCATCTTTTAACGTTTTCCCTAACTGTTTTATATTCGATATATATGAGACCATGTTCATGGCCTGGGAACTTCGAAAAAGTGGCCGAACGTCCATTTTCCAAATTTAATATTAATTTTCGTAACATTTTTTTGCTATAAAATGAGTGCTTTTCAAAGCATAAAAATCCAAAGTGTTATTCATTTCAGATTATGTATTCTTTGATCAGATATAGCGTTTTGAAGACAAAATCGTAAAATTGAAAGTAATATTAAACGTTTTAAATACCCATCATAAACTATCAGAATACTAATTTAAATGATGGTTTTATATGTGTTGGGTTTATAACAATGTAATGTTTGGAAAGATTTTTACAAAAATATTTAAGAATAGCAGACATAGGACTTTTTTCATTTGAAACTTTGGACATTACTGAATACGATGTATAACATTTCAGTTTCCATCTCCTGCCGCTTTTAACTGTATACCGAGTTTAAGAAATAGTCGTCGGGAGTATTCTAGTGTTCCAAACGCGTTCACTTACAGTCACTTGACATAAAAATAAATTGAATAATACAAATTTTGTATAAAAAATGCAGGCTACCTCGATGTTGTACTATAATCTTAAACTCTAAAATAACTTTAAAATAATTTTAGCAAGAAAAAAGGGTTTATAACTATATAGACCACTGTACGTCGTTTGTCCGAATTGTCTTCCAATTTTCAGGTAATAAATTTGAATTTCGCAAAGAAGATTCCAACACTTATGTACAGAGCGTATCTTCGGATCGACGAAGATTTCTCAAAAAAAATTCCACCAAATTGTCCTTGACCTTGAATTTCCAGGTTAAATTTTTTTATTGACATGACGTATAGAATGAATTGCAATAAAAATAAATTTGACCTTGAAGTTCAAAGTCATGAAAAATTTTGCGACAACTCTTTTTTACAGATCTTTATCGATCCGTAGACGTAGAAACCCAGTTAGCCAAATGTCCACTCGACCAAATCGAGTGGAATGAGTGCTGGACACGACTTCTGTTTCCGGTTGCGAGTGAGAGTGACGTATGTGCAGTGAGCAGAGAGGTTTTTGATGAGAGAAAGTGAGGAGTGAGAGATGTGAGAGGCGAGAGAGTGTAGGAGAAGAGAGCAAGAGGAATAGGGGTAGATGGGTGAAAAAGGGAAAAGGGAAAAAAGGGGAGCTGGAAGTGTGAAAAAGGTGGAAATAAGTATGGGATTGGTAGTTAGGTTGGCGGGATCCTCGAGGCGAACGCGGGAGTAGAGAAAGGGAGTGGTAGGTTGCACTGCATGGTGGCGATAGAATCAGGAGGAAAGCGGGAAATTTGAAAGGTAGTGTATTGTAGTGAGAGGAAGAGGAGGACATGAGTGGCAGAGGGGAAGAGGAAGTGAAAGGAGGGAAGGGGGAAAGGAGTGACGGGGAAGGACGAAGCTCATGGAAAAGCTAGGGAGAGGAGGAGGAAGTAGTGGGAGCAGGTTTAATAACTTATGGAAGAAAAGTGGGAGGGAGAATGGGAAAGGGGAATCTTTGAAAAGAGTGCAAAGACGAAGAGGTCGCCGAAGGAGTAACGGAAAGAGGAGAACATGATTAGGGAGCTGATGACGGGGCTCAGGGAAATAAAAGAGGGGAGGAGGGAAATGAAGGAGGAGATGGCGGAGATAAGGGAAATAAAAGAGGGGATGAGGGAAATGAAGGAGAGGCTGACGGAGATGAGGGAAATAAAAGAGGAGCTGAGGGAGATGAAGGAGGAGCTGGAGAGAGAGAGGGAGGGGAGAAGAAGGGAGAGAGAGAAGTGGGAAGAGGAAAAGAGGGAAGAGGTGGAAAGGAGGGAAAGGTTAGAGGAAAGAATGGAAGGTCTAGAGGGAAAGGTGGAGAAGGCAGAGATGGAAGGGAGGGAAAAGGGGGGAGAAGGGGTACAAGATAGGATGGGGAAGAGGGAACTAGGGGAGAATAGAAGGAGGATAAGGAGGATGGAGGTCAAACAGAATAGGAAGGAGAGGGAGGAGAGGAGAAATAACGTGGTAATAAGGGGAATACAAACGGAGGGTGAGGGAATTGAAATTGAGGTGAAGAGGGCGTGGGAGGTGATGGGTTTGAAGGACGAGGGAATTAAGGAGATAAAAAAGTTAGGAGGGGTGAGAAAGGGCGGGAGGGGGTTAGTACTGGTGAAGTTGGTGGACAGGGAACAGAAAAGGAAGGTGATGAGAGAGAGAGGAGCAAGTTAAGAGGGAAAAGGGAAAGGTTAGATGAAGATCTGACGGAGGAAGAGAGGAGAGCAAAGTGTAAAATTGAAAGGGAAGCGGAGAAGGAGAGGAGGAAAGGAAGGAATGTACAGGTGAGGTACATGAGAATGTGGATGAATGGAGAGTTGAAGGAACAGGAGGAAAGGAAGGAATGTACAGGTGAGGTACATGAGAATGTGGATGAATGGAGAGTTAAAGCAATGGGACGAAATAGAGAAAAGATGGGTAGATGAGCAGGGAAACGGGCAGGGGAGGTAAAGGGACTTGCTCCCAAGCAAGGGAAAGAGGGTGGAAAGAAAAGGAATAGGAGGGAGAGGGAGTCATTTGAGGAAAGGGTGGGGACAGGTACAGGTTGGGTAATGAGATGAGAGGTGGAGAGTATTGGATGGGGAGGAGTAGAAAATGTGTAGGGTCTGTGGGTGGGAGTCGGAAACGTGGGAACACGTGTGGGAAATGTGTATGGGAAGGGATAAAGGAAGAGGTTGGCAGGGGATGAATGAGAAGGAGAGAAATGGTTGAGGAAGGTGGATGAATGGGGAGAGAGAGTATGAGTGGAAGAGGCACGGGAGAGGTAACATAAGGATGAAAACATAAGAATGGAGTGAAAGAGAGAGCAACCGGAAGAGGGGGTCCAGGAGGACTAGGGAAGGATGTGTGAGGTTAGGGAAGGGGGGAGGAGCAGAAATGTGTGTGTGTGGGGCTCGGATAAACAAGAGCGCTGTGTGATACGAGTTGTAAGATCTCTCTCTCTCTCTCTCTCTCTCTCTCCTCTCTCTTTCTCTCTCACTCGTGTATATAGTATAAGAGGTTAAGACTAGAATTAAGATTAGGTTAAGGGCGGTCGAAAGAAGGAACACAGACTGTGTAAAAGGAATTATAACCCCGAAGGATATCAATAAATGATATACATACATAGTGCTGCACACATTGCGAGCAAAAGACTTATGTATTTGGTACCAAACCCTGCTCGAAGCAGAATTTGGTCCTCATTTGGTATGATTTTGGCACCAAAATTTGTCGCCAAATTCCTACTCAAATGCGAAAACAGATGGATGTCAAAATCCATGCGAAGTCTCCACATAAAAATCCATGCGGAATTATGCGGTATTTGGAGCCAAACTTTGGTTTCCTTATAGAGAGCAGGTCGGACGTAACCTTGTTCTAATAGTAAATATCGGGAAAAATTGAAGTAAATCTTCCTGTGTAGGGTGGGAAAAGGTATTTTATTTAAGTTTGGATGCGTAATAAAGAGAGAGGGAGAGAGAGAGAGAGAGGGAGAGAGAGAGAGAGAAAAGAGTGCGAAGAGTATGCGAGAGAGAGAGAGAGAGAGAGGAAGACAGACCACCGGCCCGCGCGAAAGCCGCCGATGGGCCGCAGGTAACAAAAGCCACGCGACGGGCGCGCGATTCTATTTTTTATGATTTTTATGAGAGCGTTCAGATGTTGGACGGATTTCGTGCGTTTAGGATGTGTATTAGCATGAATCGCTTCGACCTCTCTCGTATTTACTTCGAGATCCTGTCTGCAGTGTGCTGTGTAGTTATAATTGAGGACATTTCATCTCATAAGTCTAAATGGCAAAGCGAGTATGCACATTATTCTAGAATTTAAACAAATTTTTTTTCGAAATATATCGATTGTACAATGAGAACAGAGTACATATCACCTCCTAATGTAAGGCCTTTTGTGTTTGTAGGAAGGAGAAACTTTAAGAGTGGTGCTGTCCGAGTCCGTTGATGGGAGGAAGCGTAGCGAAAATAAATAAATAAATATATTGTAAATAACCTAATAACCTATAACCTAATGAATTATATTATATGTTATAAATTAATTAACCTCTTCTTAAGCATCCCAATACATTATTTTCCATTCGAGGGTTTTATTTCCATTATTTTAAGATTTGAATATTTATTTTTTATTTTATAACAGCTTTTTTATGATAATTGTTATTTTATATAATTTTTATTTCCTTTGTAGTGACCACGGCGCGTGGGAACGTTGGAATTTTCGGTCGAGGAAATTCCATGCTTCTCAAGTGCGTACCGTGGGAGGTCGAGTTGAGGGTCTGGTCATTTATGTGACGATTGCCAGAACCTCGGTCCGACCGTTACAGGTAACGTCCCCGGATGCAGTTGTTTTGGGGGAGGAAACTTTCTCTATGCCCTTGTGGGGGTGGAGAACCTCCTCTTATTTTAACGGATTTCGGGGACCTTATTAACGCGCTCTCAGGAAGCAGAAAGGTTCAAAAAGCTACGAATATTCGGCGTAGACACATCTCATACGTTTCCGACCTGTCGATTCCGCGTCACATTGTAGCGTTTTCTCACCGACACCTTCGTTATGTTAAATCGTTTTAATACCAGTACGTGTTGCAACATTCAGTATCTACCCCTATATCCTAAACCTTCATGTAACTTGTATTGTTCTTTTTTTTTTATTTTATTGTCTATTCGTATTCTTTCTTAAGGCCCAGCTTTCCCAGGTGGCCTTGATCCGCCCCAGTGTGTATGCCGTGTGCATGTGCCTCGGTGTGACGCACACAATGTTAAATCGTACAAGGTTGCAAGGGTTCGGAAGGCGCGGATTTATGGTTCGATAATGCAAAGATGGGGCTTATCAGTGGTCAAAAGAGCTAGATAAAGAATAAATCTAGACCGCTCGCTACCAGGCAGGTCCTACTTTTGCATTGTCGAGCAACATTTTGCATTATTCGGTCGTATTATGCCTGTCAGAGAGGCCATATGAGCGCGAGTGGTCGAAGCTACAGCAGCGCCGTTGTTTACGTTGTCAGCCACTCGTGCTCAGATCGCCTCTTTGACAGGCATCATGTGACCGAATAATGCAAAATGTTGCTCGACAACACAAAAGTAGGACCTGCCTGGTAGCGAGCGGTCTAGATTTATCCTTTATCTAGCACTGTTGACCACTGATAAGCCCCATCTTTGCATTATCGAGCCATAAATCCGCCCCTTCCGAACCCTTGCAACCTTGTACGATCTAGCGTTGTGTGCGGCACGCCAAGGCTCACGCACACGGCACGCACACTGGGCGGATCAAGGCCACCTGGCAAAGCTGGACCTTAAGATTATAAATATAAAAAAAATAATATAATACAAATATCTGTAAAATAAAAATAGATTAAGATTAAAATAAACACATTTGTAAATTTAATTCAATTTTCCCTCTCATCGTTTATTCCGATTTTTCCCGATATTTACATTCAGAACATGGTTACGTCCGTTTTTATTGCGGCGGACCTGCCATCTATAACAAAGCCAAAGTTCGGCTCGAATTTGGCATGGCAGACTTTGCACTGGAATACCGATGGTAATGCGGAAACAGACGGATGGCAATTCCGAGTCAAATTTTGTTGGCAGATTCAAAGCATTTTGCTTAGTGGGATATGTCTATGGCAGTCAAGACCAAATATTCCTTTACACTTACTCAACATAAAGAGGAAGTTCCCAGTAAGCAATTTGCTATGAATTTTCCACCAAAATTTGTCTACAAATTCCGATGCATCTATTTCCGAATGAGGCTCGATATTTAAGCTCAAAGTTTGTAGCCAAAATTACATGCCAAATCGAGGCCACACCTTGGCCTCATTATAGAGGGCAAGTCGGTCGTACTAAGAGCGAACCTAACCTTGTTCTAAGAGTAAACTTTGGTTAAGGCGGGAAAACAGAATTATGTTATTAATTCGAGGAATAAAAGTATCAAAGGAACCATGGGCCTCTTGTCAACCGTTTACATTAAAAAAAAACGATGTTAGAATTCCATTTAAGTTCTAGAATAATTTTACTGTTACATTGTGTTTATATTCGCATGTTTCCAAAGTAAATGGTAGTAGAGGCACAGACGGGTAACTATCGCACGTAAATACCTCTGTAATCATCTATCTTTTAGTGTCGACCTTACAGAATTCGCCGCGATCGAGCACTTCGACGAAATGACCATGCTGTTCGACGAAGTTATTGCCATTGGATGCTAGATAAGTTGCAACGGGAACCACACTTTTTAGAAAATGTGCTGTTCACAAACGAAAGCAGTTTTTCGAGTAGCAGCATTTTAAATGAACAAAATGCGAGGATTTGGGTTTACAGAAACCCAATGCAATGATTGAAAGATATAATCAAGGACGTTTCGCAATCATCGTATGGGCAGGAATTATTACCTACATCAAAGGGTTAACAAGTACAACATATCTGCAATTTCTACGGACTCGCGATGTATTTCGCGAAATAAAGAATAGTTTCCCCCTGCTCCGTCAATAGCACACTATGAACTTTATATTTTATTGTAAAATATAAGGACATTTTAAATAAACTATGTTAAAAATCATCGAAACTTTAATATCGTTTTTTTATGTGAACGGTTAACATTAAAGCCATGGTTCCTGTGTGACTTTTATTCCTCGCGATGAGTACTATACGATCCAATCGAGAAAAAATTTTCGATCGAAGAAAAAAAAATTTTCGCTTTAGAGTTTGACCTTGATTTTCAAGGTCAAGGTCAATTTTTCGATCCATTTTTTCACAGATCTCCACCGATTCAGAGGTGTAGAATCCCGCTATGATGGTCGTGACATATAATTTTCATACACCCTGTAAGTACAATGACTAAAATACTGATTCTTAATTTTGCTATTACTTGGAACGACAAAAAAAGAATAAATTTAATTTATTACAAGCACGTGGATTAGGTATATAGTGCACAATACAATTGTATACAGGGTGAGTCACCTAAAGTTTGCAGCTCACATATATTTTTTGTTTCTAAAGGTACATTGAATCATACAATCGGGCTGATACGATGTAAAAAAATTTTGTTTTTATGTCATTTTTTTAGAAATATCAAGGTTACCCAGACTTTTTAAAAATGGAACCACCATTTTTTAATAATTATTCCAAGGTCATTCAAGGTCACAGACAGGGAAAACGTATAAGATTTAGAATATGAAAGCAGAATATGTTTGTCACGGTTGAGACTTGTAGTAAATAGTCAACACACTATAATCGTAGTTAAAGTAAACATACTAAGGTCCTTCAATGTTATTGTTATTCAGTATTCTTATTTACCTAGTTAGCCAAATACCCACTCAACCAAACTTATTGTTAGTGGAATGTGTGCTCCACACATTGCGAGCAAATGACTTATGTACTTGGTACCAAACCCTGCTTGAAGCAGAATTTGGTCCTCATTTGGTATGATTTGGACACCAAAATTTGTCGTCAAATTCCTAGTCAAATGCGGAAACAGATGAATTGCAAACTGAAACTGCAAAGTCTGCAGCCAAAATTCCATGCCAAATTGGAGGCAAACCTTGGCTTCGATCAGCCTTCGTTATAGAGAGCAGGTCTGTCGCACTAAGAACGGACGTAACCTTGTTCTAATCGTAAATATCAGGAGAAATTGAAGTAAATCTTCCTGTAGGGTGGAAAAAGATTTGATGCGTAATAAAAATAAAGTGATTCGTAAACACCACAATTTGCCGTGAAAGACAAAGCGCCATGTTGTGGAAGACGAAGCGCGAAGGGCGTACGTACGAGAGAAACAGAGACAGAGAAAGAGAGAGAGAGAGAGAGAGAGAGAGAGAGAGAAAAAAGAGTGCGAAGAGTGTGCGTGCGAGAGAGAGAAGAAGACAGACCACCGGCCTACGCGACAGCCGCCGATGGACCGCAGGAAACAAAATCCACGCGACGGGCGCGCGATTCTATTTTTTATGATTTTTATGAGAGCGTTCAGATGTTGGACGGAGTTCGTGCGTTTAGGATGTGTATTAGCATGAATCGCTTCGACCTCTCTCGTATTTACTTCGAGATCCTGTCTGCAGTGTGCTGTGTAGTTATAATTGAGGACATTTCATCTCATAAATCTAACTGGCACAGTGAGTATACACATTATTCTAGAATTTAAACAAATTTTTTTCGAAATATATCGATTGTACAATGAGAACAGAGTACATATCACCTCCTAATGCAAGGCCTTTTGTGTTTGTAGGAAGGAGAAACTTTAAGAGTGATGCTGTCCGAGTCCGTTGATGGGAGGAAGCATAGCGAAAATAAATAAATAAATATATTGTAAATAACGTAATAACTTATAACCTTATTTTCCATTCTAGGATTTTATTTCAATTATTTTAAGATTTGAATATTTATGTTTTATGTTATAACAGCTTTCTCATGATAATTGTTATTTTATATAGTTTTTATTTCCTTCATGTAACTTGTATAGTATTCTTTCTTAAGGTTATAAGTATAAAAAAAATAAATAATATAAATATCCATAAAATAAAAATATATTACATCTATTTCCGCATTTGGTTCGGAATTTATCGACAAGTTTTGGTGCCAAATTCATAAAGAATAGGGGCCAAATTCTGCTCCAAGCAAGGTTTGGTACCAAATGGACAAGCCTTTCGCTCGTAAAGTGTGATACAAATATTGCGCAAAATTTACTCGAAACAACATTTGGTGAACTGGACGGTATTAAACCATAAAGTAATTGGGATTTCCCGCTTATTGGAATTCTCCGCATTCTCTGGAACAGCATTGCCATTTGTTCGAATGTTAGTTTGACGTTAATTTCCATGGTTGTTATAACTTTGACGTTTGGAAACTTAATGTAAATAACTTTTGATTTTGTTTTTGGTGAAATTATGCATATGTGCTTGGATATAACTTAATAAAAATAACTTTATCTCTTGTTTAAAAATTTTTCCTGCCCTATCAATCGCTTTATACAGCATAAAAAGGTCAGTGGGCGAGTTATACTTTTTGCCACTGTACATATATGTATTACAAAAGAGCTGTAACAATGTGCGCGAGTATGGCAATGCATAACTCGATGCGACCCGTGTTTATGTACTGCACAGTACGAGTGGTCAGTGTACGACGAAACATCAACCATCTCTCTCACATAGTAGCCATCAGGTGAGAGTGCTGGTACATGCATACAATGGCGTGCAAAAATTCCCAATCAGATGGTTTTTGTAATTTTTCTTCCAAAAGAAAAGCCTTAAAAATTTGTATTAATATCATATTCACATAAGGACATATATTTATACGTGAAAGTCATATATTCGTCATTATGACGAATATTCGTCACTATTTATTCGTCATATGTATTTATTTCAAGAATAATTAAATTAGTGTGTTCAGAAGTTCCCAGCCAATAAAAAAAAAATAATGCTTGTTTTTCATTGTGTAATAATTTTAACCGAATAATGTAATCGTGTAGCATTTTATTCCATTGTTCTATGAAATTTTAAAAAAATTCGACATTATTAGAACTTGTATGATGTTTGATTCGACGTTACACCTCCCCAAAGATGTTCTATCGGATTTAAGTCTGCAGCTTGAGATGGCCAGCCTGAAGATTGTATTTTATTTGTAAACAGGCACCTTTTTATGATATTCGATGCATATTTGGGGTCGTTATCATACTGGATGAACTAATTTTCTAATATTTTTCTTTCAGCATATGGTAGTATATGAATTTCTAAAATCTCCTTATACACGACACCATTCTCATTCCATACCCTCAATTTTTACAAGAAGACCAACTCACACATATCACAATGCTTCTTCCACCATGTTTAACAGTTGTCGTTTGGTACCTGGTATTATTTCTTGTGGCAAATGGACGACGTACATATTGTCTTCCATCGCTTCCAAACAGACGAAATCTAGATTCGTCCAAAAAATTCTTTGGAAAAATTAATCAGGATACTTTATTTTTCTTGCTGATTAGTGGTTTTTTTAAAAATAACCATTTTAATGGTCTTTCGGGGCCTTCCACTTCGGGGGCGGTCTTCTACATTCTACGCCATGTTCTGCACGACATTTAATAATTGAATAATTTTCTGTGCTTTTCCTAATAGAGAATGTTGCAACAATTTCACGAAACGACTATCTTTTTAACGACAATTCCATCACAATCCCAATTCCATCATTACATATGTACCTCGATAGATGTCTTTCGAACTGTGTTTGCGTTTCAGCGATTGATATGATCAACTGAAGTAATAATACTACTTAATGTTATTTGAATGTAAACACTTACCGACCATTTACAGCCTCATAACACACACCACCCGGGAACTTGTGAACTCGCTAGTTGTCTTATCCTTTAAATAAGCACGTACATAAAGAATAAATAGCGTTGATTATCTTTGTAGTATCCTTTCACTGTGATTGTAGTATCACATATGATACTAATAAAAATTTCTTAAGGCTTCTCTTTCGGAAGAAAAATTGCAAAAACCATTTGGTAGGAAACTTTTGTGCGCTAGTGTGTGACGATCACGCATCAAGGTACGCGTCAAGGTACGCGTCGCTAGAACTGTCAATGTGCCACGTTCGTATAATAATAGTAGTAGTGAACAATTTGGCAGCAATCGGACACAAAACGCTGCGCTATCCGAGGTTTAAGATACCACTTTACATCTTTGCAAACCAATTTACAATTTATAGATTTTACTTCCATCCGTACACCATAGACGAATTACTTATTATCAGTCAATGAAACTACCACTATTGCACGAAACAATATCCATTGTTTTCTCTCTAGCCACTTATCAGTATCAATCAAACAACTGTTTCGGTTCAGTTCGTGCGAGTATAGGGAGGATAATATTGTAACAGAAAAATATGTATATGGTCGTACTTGTTAATAAGAGCCGCGATGCAATGGAACACTTCGGAATAAAGCCCAATGAGAAGTCCTTCGAGAGCGTCGAGACCACTTATGTCCTTACTTTGTTCTGTAGGACTTGGTGTTCGCAATGTCGGTCTTGGGGTATTCGGTGTGCCGCCACCGCCGTTCCAAGAGAACACGATCCTACTCAATTCCTCGACTGTGGTGCCTAGCAATGTAGCTGCTTTCTCCGCACACTCTACTCTCGCAAATTGCCATCGACTTTGAGAACTAGTGCCGACCTTAACGGCACCCGCGCAACTCAGATGATATGTACCAGTGAGCACCAGCCAAATAGCTTTCTCATCAGCTTCTGATATACCAAGAGTTCTAAAGGCGGCCACGATCCGATTGAATTCGACCATGGCGCGCTGTTTGTCTTCATGTTTTTGCAGAGGTGTGATGAACGAATTATTTTCCGCAACTAAATTCGTAAGATGCAATTCCTTTCTTAAGGCACCTTCAGCGCCTGCCAGTAAGCGGTACATTGCATGAAAGGTTGGATCTCCGTTTGCTCGTTTACCTATTCTTGACTTCTCGAATAGTAGCACCTTGTACACACAAACAAAATTAAGATCTACAACCTCATTTTAGGCTTTACTTTGGTGTAATATATAAGACTACCGGAAGTATTTAGTATGGTTAAGTGCCCAAAAGAGGCATTCCACTAAAATGTTATACCTATTTTGTAAATACCAAATATAACAGCGTCATAGAGATAGCAGTTAAAGTACGATTTTTAAAGCAACTTGTTCAAATACGAATTTTGTTTGTCAAAACTGATGATATTGGCAGACGCGCATTACAAAGATAGGCTAAGAGACAATTATAAAATAGCAGCGAACGTAGAATTTCAAACATTTAATAAACATTTTCTTACAAAAATTTTATTTTAGAGAGAAGTCATTGTTCTTTTCCATTCTCCTATATAATTGCTATTTTTTCACACAATTCCGATGAACTGACAAAAAATTGTTTAAACAAAAGTTACTCAGTAATTATATAACTACCAATTGCAATTAGAAAATATGTACAAAAAACTTTTTATTCGATACAAAATGGAAATTATTTAAACTCTTTTAATAAAAATGTATTTTTTCCAACAATTGATAGATCTTTATATGCTCTTTAAAAAGTATTGAGGGTTTTAGATAAAAAATGTATTAGTTTAGGAGTTATTAATTTTGTCCCAAAATTCCCTGACCTATAGTGTCGGTTCGGTTACCCGAAGGCACCCCGAAGATCCACCAGTTGAACAAGTAATGGAACTTGACAATATTTATGACCCTGACCCTTGTGTAGGCCTAGGTTAATGTGTTTGTAGTTTAGTTTTCAGTAAAGAGTGAAAAATTTGTTTTTTATCTATTATACCGTATGCTTATTATACTTTTTGTATGTTCAAATATATGTTTATGTATACAAATATACATAGTGACCATTTTGTTACTCATATCCGTAAGTTGTGTTAAATGTTTTAATCTAACTGGAAGTTTTCAGTAATTAATAAGAACACAGACATATACATGTATGTTATATTACCTGTAGGGAGGCGGACGCAATTTGCCCCGATTGATCGAAGTCTAAACTAAATAATTGCGTAAAACGTGTTGCATTTGAGTTCATGTATGTTCTGCAATTTCCAAATGCTTCTAGGACAGTGAAGACGGCATTGAGTTTCTCGATAGTCAGAATCTGTAAAAATGCAGTAATTGTTACTGAATTGTATTATACAAGAAATGGATATGTAATAAAATCATTTATAATATCGAATTATTATAAAAACTATCAATGCGCTGTTCGAGTAAATTCGATTATCCCGTTTGTATAGTATAGCATAGTATAGTATAATATTGACAGAGTATAGGCTGTAGAGGACTCATTGTGCAAACGCACATCAGTTGTGATATGCACAAAAATGCCGATACACTTACCTTATTAACTGTGCCTGCAGAAAGTGTAAGGTAGTGAAGAGCATGTTTAAAGTTCGTAGTTTTGCCTGATCCACTACGGCCAAGAAAAACTAAGGAATGATCTCTTCGAGTTGCTAACATTCCCCTGTAAGCTGCTTGCGCCATCGCATAAACATGAGGTGGCACATCTTCGCTCTTACATCCCCTGAACATAAGCGCCACCTTAATGGAGTAAAATCATTAAATGCAGTAGCAAAATAACATATTTCGAAATTGAAGATAAAACGTCAACACTATATTCGTTTTGATTAGAAAATGGTATACAGTGTGCAATAATCGTACATTGAAATAAATGTCTAGTTTCAGTAAAATTTCGAAGAAATATTCTACAGTATATTAAACGTATTTTTCAAACACAATAGTATTCGAACGTTTGCAAACTGAATAAAGCAATTAAAAAAAAAACTTATTCTAAGGAGAATAAACAATATACATCACAAATGGGTAAGCTAGCTAACAACGGCAAATCAAATTATTAGTGAGAAATGCAAATATATAAAATAAAACGTTATGAAACATGGCTCAGTTCGAAAATATATGCAGAAAATAGTTTAAAAGAACTATAATATCGTAGAAAAGGGATATCCAGGTCACTAACTTTTTTTATATACGAAATTTACGGATATAGCCCATAATCTCACAAATTCAATGATATAACCGTCCAATGTCAATGAAGGTTGTAGACATAAAAAAATAGTTGTACCTGTGTAGAGGGTAAGAAGATGATGTGGACCTTCATTTTCGAAGATTTTGCAATCGTTTCTCTGCTTGAGAATGTTTGATTATCCTCTAGTAACTATGGCCGGGATATTGAATTTGCTAGACTGTAGACTAAATCAATCCAAATGCGCTCGGAAACAGTTCCGTTTGAAAAAAAATGTTAGTGATCTTGACATCGCATCGCCTCGACATCTTGTACAAAAAAAAAACAGGAGAATCAAAAAAATTATACATAATTGACATGTGAAATCGTTATAAAGAATTACGTATTTACATTTTTACACGATGACAATAGTGGCTTAGTGACCTAGTGGTTAAGTCGGGAATGGTCTAATTGTAAGTTTAAGTTCGTACGCGAAAGTACAGTCTCAAATGCAGATTGTACTGCATCTGGGAGACAATATCATACTAGTAATAATTTTTGTGGGAACTTTCAAGGATATCAATTCTGTTCTTCTTTCGACAGATTTGCACATTTTTACATGAATCAGTTCAATTTTTTCGCTGAATGCCGGCATTTAATCCTACGTTATTTTTTCTATTGACAAATGTTTAAATATCAGATACTGATAATACTCACAAGAAAACATATAGTAAATATTACATTTAGCGGACCTAGCTCCAATGACTTTGATCTTAAAATATGTTGTTAAGGACGTCATTTTAAGCAACTGTTCCCTATACATATGCCAGTCGTTCGGTCTTAATTTCCGAGACAGTCACAAAAAACTTTGTGAGTTTGTGGATAAAGCGACAACTCCTTCTTCAAAGCAATAGATGAGTTTCTAGTTTATTCAGTACAAGTAATATACAACATTTCAAAGGGAAGGTATAGTTGAAGTTGGTTGGAACTAGAGTGGTGAGGGGACAGAGAGGACCGGCCCGACCATACATACGAAAAGGGCCTAGCAGGATGAGAATGGTTCAGCGGCCCCGGCCACAATTTTTATTGATATTGTGTGGAAAACAATAGTTTTAGGTTGAAAGATAATCACGAAAAATTTTAAGTCGCTAACCCTTCATTCAAGCATAATATGAGGATAAATACCCTTAACTGTATCTTTTTTTCTCGGTTGTTAATTAAGATATTCAGATGGAAGAAAACGAAAATATTCGAATTTACCTCCTTCATATCATATATTTTTTCAGAATTCTGATCAAATTATTAAGGGTAGAAAAAAATTATTTAATTTTCTAGGGGTAGGGGTTGCAAGCAAGCCTTCGAGGGACCACTTCTAAAAAATTCAAGAACAATGTTCTCTTACCTATCCAATATATACAAAAGTTTCAAGATGGACAGATTCGTGGAACATAGATAAATATTAAAAAACAAATGAAATTACAGTATTATAATGTAGAGATAATACGAAGTCTGAGGCTTACTGTGACGGAACTGTGACTGTTGGATCTGCATTTCGTAACAAATGCCGATTAATTGTTTATAGAACAGAAAACCAACGTAGAAACGACAGCAACAGTAATGATCCTGCAACAGATCCAGATTATCAAACTCGAAACAATACCGAATTGAACTGCCATTTAAAAGAGTAGTAGCGACTCGTGAATACTGCGTCTTATGCTGATCGACGAGGCAACTGATTCTCATACCCTTAGAAGCACACCTCCAGGCGTTTACGCAAAGAGGGATTTATATCCCGAAAGGTGACCGATGTTGCTCTACACACATTATTAGAACGATTTTAAACTGACGAGCTTTGCTCTTTACGTATTCATTCTATGTATAGTGCAGTGGAAGCTAGTGAAGTTTCTTTGTTTTTGGACCAATTAGCTTGGAATGTGGATTCTTCTTTATTTGATAAAATATCGGATGATTCCATAAATGAGAAACAACTACATGCTTTCACTGGCCTTAATTGGAACAATATTGAAAAGCTAGAAAACATGTTGGAAAGTATGAGAGACAGTAAATCACGAATTGTAAAACAAGCACTAACTATATTTTTATTTAAACTCAGAAGTGGCAGTTCTAATGTAATGATTAAAAATATATTCGGTGTGCAACATGAACAACACTTGTCAGAATATTTCCATCAAATAATTAAATGATTATTTTAAATGAAACAGCGTACGCGCCAAGGAAACTTTTTGAAATAGAAGATTCTCAATTAGTAGACATTTTAGACATGAAAACATATGTTAGACATGAAAAAATTAAAAATAATGTATATCAAAGGAAATCATATTCTGGACAGAAGAAACATCATTATGTAAACCGTTTACAATTTGTACAACAAATGGATATATTATTGACACAGCAGGACTATTTAATGGTACCATCAATCATGAAAATATTATTAGAAGATCCTCAAGGACTAAGTTCTCTTTTACAATCGAATGATTTTTGCGTTGTGGACCTTGGTTTTTGCGATGTTGTCGAACATATGGAAAATAATGGATATAATGTTTTAATGCCACCTTGTAAAGTTAAGAATCAAATTCATTACGCTTTGTAACCAAAATAAGATGGATTGTTGAAGCCGTCCATGATGATATCGCACAAAAATATCGTTTATTACACCAAAAAATAGATAATAAACTCCTACCTCGTCTTAAATCATTGTGTCGAATAGCATCCTTTCTACACAATGAATTTGGTAAAACATCAGATACTGATCCAGAAATAGATCTAATTACTGATTATATGAAGAAACAACGGATAAAAACAAACATGTTTCAGGAGTTAGTAGAAGCAAAAAAATTACGTCGCCGTAGAAAACCATTTACTAGACCATTTAGAAAAACTGTAATGGATTTTCCGGAAATAACTGAGAAAGATTTCAAAATCTTATTTACAGGTAAGCAAATGCTTCAACAGTATTCTTTACCCACCTTGCATATATATAATATTACCATATATAAAACTATATACTACTTATGTAATATTATGTACAGATACCTACCAATTAACCCAGACAGTATGCTATCTAGTGGAATTAATGAGGGATGATAATATTTTAAATATTGAATATTTAAAGAAAACTAACAATATTATGAGGGTAAAAGTTCATTCGAGGCATATTAATATCAAAAGTTATTAATGCTACATTGAATATGTACCACATTCGATTAGTTATGTCGCTATTACACGATATACACGTGACTGTGCTAATGGTAACAGAACAGTAGGTTGCTGTTCTCATTTCGCTACGATTAATTTACTATTTATCTCATGGGCGATTTAAATCGAAAATTGTGAAACTATCGAAGATATTTACCAAGATATTTGATGTAATACATACTGTACCAGTAATTGAGGAAAATAGTGTATTATAATTCCTAAAGTTCTATATTATAATTCCTAAATCCTCTTTTAAACCTACGTAATGTCTTTTTATAAATAGGGGAAGATAAGAATAGAATATAATACGATGCGTCTCGTTTAAAAAGGAATAATTTATCAAGGAGGGACTTAATCTCCTGATAAAAATTATTAATTAGAGTCGTAAGAAATACTGCACTATACATTTCACTATTATAATGGCGTAATTTCAATATTTCAATATTTAACTATGTTCCACCAATCCGTCCATCTTGAAACTTTTGTATATATTAGATAGGTAAGAGAAAATTGTTCTTGAATTTTTTGGAAGTGGTCACTTGAAGGCTTGCTTGCAACCCCCACCCCTAAAAAATTAAATAATTTTTTTCTACCCTTAATAATTTGATCAGAATTCTGAAAAAATATATGATATGAAGGAGGTAAATTCGAATATTTTCGTTTTCTTCCATCTGAATATCTTAATTAACAACCGAGAAAAAAAAATGATACAGTTAAGGGTATTTGCCCTCATAATATCCTTAAATGAAGGGTTAGCGACTTAAAATTTTGGGTGATTATCTTTCAACCTAAAACCATTGTTTTCCACACAATACCAATAAAAATTTTGGCCTACGCCGCTGGACCATTCTTATCCTGCTAGGCCCGTTTTTGTAAAATGCGGAAAAATGCAAGAGTAGTCTTTCTTCTCACTAACCCCAACCAACTCGAGCTACTTATACATTCTCTTTATATATTACTCGTAACCTTCATATGTTGATCACAACTTTTCAACATTGGGGATAATAATATCTGGATATAATATCTGCTATTCCCACATTTACCGTTCTATTTTGATTTCTTATGTCTCGTTGATCCTAAAAGTGGTATTCATACGCAGAAACGTACATAGAAAGATTGAGGATATATACAGTGAGTGTAAAAAGTATTTGTACACCTCTTGTAGGCTTAAAAAACCATGTCTTTCTCTGTGTAATTGCACACATGTTTATAAAACGAAACATAATTTTAATTGTTATATATTTTAACTACATATTGTCATATAAATATACTTGAAAAAGTTTAACGTTAATGAGAAAAATTGCAAAGTATGAGAAGTGTCTCTAAATTGGCGCGCAAAAAGTATTCGTACAGGTACTAGAATGCACTTGAAAGGCGTCCGATAGTTTATATTATGGTTTAGCGGGAGCCGACAAATAATCAGAGTCTTTGATTGACAGTCTAGTGGCAACCTTCTGCAAAACTAATGAATTTTTGTAATATTCGGTAAAATGGGCCGTAAAGGTAAGGGAACAAGTGAGACTGAAAGAAAAATTATTATACAACTGCATAATCAGTGCAAATCATTGCGAGAAATAGCAAAAACAATTAATAGTCTACATAGCACTATACAAGGAATTGTAAATCGATATGGTGAACGTTTGAATGGTGCTATGGTGCACGATGAATGTTTTACAGTGCGTGAAATTTAAAAAAATCCTAAAATTAGTGCCCCTAAGATTGCTGCTAAGCTTGCAAACAACGCTGGAGTAAGTGTATGTGCCAGCACTATTCGTAATTGTTTACAAAATAATGAATATCACGGCCGAGTTGCTCGCAAGAAGTATTTCGTAAATGCCGCAAATAGAAAGAAGAGAGTTGATTTCGCGAAAGATAATATTAATAAGCCTATCGAGTTTTGGCGAAGAGTCATATTTACTGACCAAAGTAAATTTAATGTTTTTGGCTCTGATGGCAAGTGTACGGTCTAGAGAAAGAAAATTACAGAGCTACAAAAAGAAAATCTACGTCCCACAGTAAAACACGGCGGAAGTTCGGTCATGGTTTGGGGTTGTATGAGTGCTGCTGGAGTGGGGTCATTACACTTTATCGAGGGAATCATGGACCACAAAATATACCTAAACATATTAAAAACCCATATTGTAAGTAGTGCAGAAAAAATGGGTCTAAAATACAACTTTATCTTCACTCAAGACAATGTCCCCAAACATACAGCACGCAACACAAGAGAGTGGTTGCTGTATAACACACCACAATATTTGAAAACACCTCCGCAATCACCGGACATTAATCCGATCGAAAATTTATGGGATCTGCTTGATAAAAAAATCCGAACCCTGCATATTTCAAGTAAAGAACAATCAAAACTTGCTTTTCGAGAGGAATGGTGCAATATTACACACGAAATCACATCCAATTGAGTGGATTCAATGCCACAAAGACTGGACGCAATTATACAGTCGAAAGGCTATCCAACGAAATATTAATTTAATTTATTTTCGCAAATTATAACACGTTGATTGCTTTTGTTACGTGTACGAATACTTTGTGTGTGCTAATTTTGCGAGGCTTCAGACTGTTTTTAATATATCTCGTTAACGTTATCTTTTCGTTAGTTTATTCATGTCACATTTTGTAGCTGAAACATATAATAATCGTAATTGTGTTTTTGTTTTATAAAAGAATCTACAACTACATAAAGAAATATATGGTTTTCTAGAACTATAAGAGGTGTACGAATACTTTTTACACGCACTGTATGCAAGTAAAAATCATTTTACCCATTACCTTGCACAATTTTTGTTTCGAAAAAGATTTCCACAAATGTATTGACGTCTTTTTTGACATTATGAGATCGCTGTATCCGTTGGAATAGTTAAGTACTGAATAAACTAGAAACTCATCTATTGTTTTGATGCCGCAACACTCACAAACCCGCAAAGTTTTTTGCGATTATCTCGGAAACTAAGGCCGAGTGACAGGTACAGGTATAGGGAAAACTTGTTGAAAATGACGTTCTTAACAATATATGTCAAGGTCAAGGTCATTGGAGCTGGGTCCGCTAAACGTGATACACTGAATTCGGGATATAAGTCGCCGAAATTTGGATGACAAAGGTCGCGGAATTATCTCCACATCGCGGAGGAAGACCCGTGAGAGACCTCGGTCGCCGAGGAGTGTAACATAATCTAGGTCGGGTATATCGGTGTGAACCATTACTAATCCAATAAGATGTTACGAGCCAGTGCTGCGAGCAACGCGAGAGGCCGGTGAAGGGTTATTACCCCGGGAATATGGTTTCAATTTATTAGTTAGGTACACGGATGAACCCAATGCGAAATTGGGGAGCCGCTAGGATTATAAACGTCGAGGACGAACTTGATGCGATCAGGGAGCCTCTAAGAATGGAGTCAAAAGCAGACGAACTCGGTGCGAAACCGGGGAGCTGCTAGGTGGGTGAAATTTCGTGAACAAACCCAATGCGAAACTGGGGAATCGCTGAGAGAGATGCGCAGACGAACCCGATGCGAAACTGGGGAGATACTAGGAGGTTGTGTAACAGTGTGGACGAACCTAATGCGAAATTCGACCCACAGACGAATCTGATGCAAAATCAGGATGCTGTAGAATGCGGACGAACATGATACGAAATCAGGAAGCCGCTAGGATGGTATAGTTTTCGTGGACGAATCCAATGCGAAACTGGGGAGCCACTAGGTTGGAGAAATCTCTGTTGGACTATGGTATGTCGCTGACGAACTTGATGCGAAATCAGGGAACCGCTAGGATAGTTAGTAGACCTCGTAACTAATATAATTGAATTGATACAATCCAAGCAATAAGATTGTTTCGTGTGGAAACTAGGCATGTGTGGGCCGTCCAATATTCAGTTCGGGTCGGGTCGCAAAAAGTCGGGAGGGCTCGATTCTCGTTTTGGGCTATTCGAGAGTTTTTTTATAAGTACTGTAGGTATAATTGGCAAACATATGCATAATCTTTATTTGTATTAAATTTTGAAATAATGCACGTCACACGTGAAAAATTTAAGAGACAGTATTTCCGGCATTCTGACGAATTTGTTCCTCTGAATGAACTTGCATATGTATCGATAATATCATTAAAATATCCTTACGAAGTTACATACACATAGAAGGTATGAAAAGAAGGTAAATTCGTCAGAATGCTGGAAATATTGTCTCTTACATTTTTCACGTGTAACATGCATTATTTCAAAATTTAATACGAATAAAGATTATGCATATGTTTGCCAATTATACCTACGGTAATTATAAAAGAACCAAGTATATTAAAAATTACGTTAATTAAGTTATGAAAGAAGTATCATTATTAGCATTATGTATTTCATCAGAACGCAGAGTTGAATCTCAGGTATCGCGATAACTCGTTCGTACGAACTTGTCCGATTCTTTCCGAATCCGTCCGACGAAGTCGATCTCGCAGCCCGCAACTCTCGGGTAGTCCGAAACGCTCGGGTAGCCCGATGTGTCATGAAGTATCACTCGCCCGAATCGAGCTCGCTCGACTGTCTGTGACCCGACCTGACGATTCGGACGGCCCGCACATGCCTAGTGAGAATGTTCAACTATTTGGTTAGGACAAGGCTGCTTAAGGGGCCGGCAGGCATTTGACCTTGACTATCACGCCAATTCTCGAACGGTCCTCGAACGATCAGTAGGGAAAACTGATTGTGGAATGGTTAAAATCTTTTTTGTGGAACTACGTCGCGTCTATGACATATCGGTAAAAAAGAATATATGAAATGCCGACTGAGGATGGTAAGAAGATTGAGTAGTAGCGGAAGAGAGAAACGAAAATTGAGAGAGAAAGCTAGCGACTAGACATGGCTGCCACATATAATCCTTCGCTTCACTGTGCCATATCACCAAATCCGTAAATGTACAAGCGTTTCGTGAAACTGATTTCTGCCTCGTGAGCCCGATTCAGCCCACCAACACATGCTAACACATACATTGCTACGGGCGCGTAGATATACGCAGGACTCGTTGTCACATTACCTCTGCAGTTTTTGGCTAGTTTCTCTGAAATGAAACTCGAATGGCGGTCACGTGTATGCAAAAGCTAAGGAAATCATTTGATTTATATTAAATTGAATCAGTTTATTCTTAACATGTATAATAATTTTATACATATTACCAGGACTTCTTGAAAATGAGCCGGAATTTACTTCCTGCCAGAAAGAAAATTAATTAAATGTCACGAAGCGCATAAATGTAATAATATATGTGTATTATTATATATATGTATATTTATACATGCCTTCTATTACGATATTATAAATTGTATGTATATGCATATATCGTCTGTGTCCTGCTGTATCTTTCTAGACTACAAAAATTGGTGTGGCACGACGGTAGCGTACCAAGCTTTCACCTGGACGACCAGGGTTCAAATTCTGCCCACTAACGCATTCTTTTAAATTTTATTATGTTTTATCATGATGTAATTATATTTCCAATCGATTAAATTTCACGCATAAAATTGCATTCTGAATTCTAAATAACATGTATTTATTTACTAACAACAGGATTACGTACTATTATTATATATTATTATTTATATAATAAATATATATTAAATCTTATAAATATCCTTTTCCGGATTTCGAACAAGTTACTATTACGTTTGGGTGATGTGACATAAGTTCATCTACCTACTCTTGAATAAGTGCGGTCTTTTCTCCTTTATATGATATTATGCTTCCGAACGTTGAATGATACTGACATCCTGTCTAATACGTAATTAGAATTGCGAGGTGATATATTTTACTACTTTCTAATAATTTTCGGCGCTCTGCTATATTTTATCAAAATGAAATTGGTACTAAAAAGTGCGTTGGTCGACAAGATTTGAACACTGATCGTCCGGCTGAAAACTTAGTACGCTGCAGTCGCGCCAAACCGACTCTTCTTGTACCATAGAAAAAATACGGCATTACATAGGACATATATATGACCTCTGCAATTTTTCGCTCATATTTCTGCGATATTGCCGCGAGTCGCGAGGCATTCGAAGCAAGCCTGACGTTACGAGATGCGTAGCGACACGTGCAAGAATCAGAAACTGTTTCAAATTGCCGCTTCAATATTGCAACGAGCAGATTATAAATGGTCAATTGTGTTTCCTAAAGGTTCAATCTACGTCTGTATAGAGCCCAAATTTCGAATTTATACCTCATCGCGGAGTAATTTACAATATTCGGCAGCATACATATCGTACATACGTAAATCTGTACGATCGATTTGCATTATCGTCTGTATTCTATCCCAACGTACAATCTCTGCCGCGGAGGGACCGTGGCGCTACTAAGCGGAACCGCAAAATTGTGACTTTTTTCTATACATTTTACGTCTTAAATAAGCAAGTAATCAATTAAAAATGCATATCGCCGTGTTTATACATGTCTTTGCTACGTCTGTATAGAGCCTTTTTTTCGATACGAACACTAAATCTCTCGAAATTAAGAGAAACTCTCAGCGGCAGCCATCTCGTGACGTCATACTTGCTTCAGAATTCGAATTTTCTGCCGAATATTGTAAATTACTCCACGATGAGGTAGAAATTCGCAATAAGGGCTCTATACAGACGTACATTGGACTTTTAGGAAACACAATTGACCACTTCTAAACTGCTCATTGCAATATTGAAGCTGCAGTTTGAATAGATTTTGACCCGTGCATACGTATATGGATTTCAAACCATGGCAGTCAAGGCCAAATGCCTGCCGGCCTCCTTAAGGTCCAGCTTTGCCAGGTGGCCTTGATCCGCCCCAGTGTGCGTTCTGAGTCCGCCTAGATCCTACTGCCTAGATCGTACAAGCACGGGTATGTATACCCTAAAAAAATGAATGGGGTGGTCTCTGTTTATAATTTGATGTCACATAGGGTCACACTCTCGTTCTTTGTCGCTTCTAATTAAAAACAGGCGTCAGATTTTTGTTAAAAGGGGTTCATAAGAGGTTGTCTAGGCTATTTCCTATCAGAAACTTAATTGGCGGATTCCAGAAGGGAGAGTTCTAGAGATTTTCACATGAAAAAATCATACGGTATCTTCCCATAAATAAAGGGGGCCTGTTGGGACGCTTTTCGTTCTCAGGAACTTCTTCTTCAAGGACAGCGTATGGAAAAGAAAGTGGTGCGGAGAGTCAAAGCGTTCGGGAAAGCTGAAAGACTGGCGTGAGCTCCTGAGCTTAAAGTCCGCCTTTAAATCAAAACTTAAACTTTTTAAATATTAATTATTTTTTTACGGGACTTTCATCAACATATTCATGGCATTTTTCTAATGAAAACGATGTCAAATAATGTTAAATAATAATGTTTTTTTTCAATAGTAAAAGTAGATGCCCTCTCTACTAGTATGACGGGGTACTATTGCCGTTGCACGGTAGGGAATACTTCGCAGCCTTTCGATATAAGTAGTTTACATACTTCCATCAAGACATTTACGAGATTAATGTAATGAAATCTCGTAATCATAAAGTAAATGTAAATAAATAAAACGAATAAAAATGTAATAATAATATGATTTCATATGTAATAGTAATACAAGTATTGATAAAGTTTTGCCTTATGTCGTACTTTGACTGCTTTATACCACAATAATGTAACACCTTAAAATAGCATCAATTACGAATAATGCAACAATTTTTTGGAATGCATAATATTAAAATTCTGATTTAGAAATATTTGATATTTTATATAGTATATGATAATGTATTTATACTACAGTGGTCGACATTTTGTAGAAGTAATGCAAAAAATGTATTGATATGTAATATAGTTTAAACAAATAACTTTTTCTGAAGATTATTTGAGTATATGAATGTGACATATAGAAATACGTTAGTTTGGAATATGAATATATAATACATATTGTTTCTAACCATTGTAGTATGTATCTTTAAAAAGTGTCTTTAAACGCATCTTAGAAAAAAGCGATTCGTAACAAATCAAATAATCAAATAACCGAAAAAATTCGATTACCTATTGAAACATTAAAATTACATTTTCTATCGAGAAGATTTCATTTAAACATAATTTGTTAAAATATATCGAATTCCTCGTCGTAAATGTTATTGTATATAGAGTGTACATATTGTTTTAACTTTCAAAAAAATCCAAGTCATATGGTCCACTACTAAAAAACTATGGTCCTCTAAAAAGTATGCGAATACTTTTTTTTACTCACTTTATATGTATTATTGTATATTCCAAGAATTACTGTTTGTTTCAAATATTTTGTAGGATTTACAAATTAGCAATATTATTAATTGCTTGTTATACAAATACTCGAAGGTGACATTTAGCACAACAATATGAAAGGATGATGTACGGTAACATTAGATGAGATTCAATGAAAGCGTACAAAACAGAAATAATAATACACTTTCTGTACATTACATGCTAAGGTGAATAAAAGCTATTTACCTTTTCTGAGTAAATTGCCAATGGCACCACCGGATTAATGATGATCATACTATCGCCCGCATAAGTATGTATTAAGTTACTAGCATAACGTTGTCTCAATGTGTGGAGAACAGAGGACTCGTTAAGAAATCGCAAACGAGAAAGTTCCTCCGCCTTGTCGAACTGCGGTGGATTGGCCTGTAATACAGCAAGCGATTAAACGATTACATAATTTTATTTTGGTATACAATATTGGTCAAAGTATTGTATACTATTATAATTTGCTGTTCATATTTAAGTATTCACCTTTTCTCTAAAAATCACTATTTTTTGTTTAATTTCGTAAATAATGAATGGTTCTTGTATCTGACTATACTGCCTTCTATTAGTATACGTATAAATTAGGGTGGATTTTATTTAGTCTTGAAAAAAATTTTTTTCAAAATATTTTTGCGGCACCTCCTAGGATTATTACAATTAATAAAACAAAGTCTGTGCAAAGTTTGAGTTCCATTGGATAACGGAAAAACGAGCTCACGGACCCTTAAACATTAAAGTAATTAATTAAATGTTTATGAAGTTGTTTTCTCGAATATCTTCTAAGTTATTGAGTGCAAAAGTACAATACATCAGACAAAATCTGTAGATCTGTACAGGCTGCATCTTTTATGCCAGATCTGGACAGACTGCGTCTTTTATGTTCTATTGCATTGCTTGCCTCGCCCGGGCAACATCATACAGATTTGTTCATATTTATGTAACAGTTCATTTTAGATTCGAAACGTAATTTTCTTTTTAAAATCTGTAACCTTGATAAAGTGAAAGTTCAAAATTTGTTTGCCTTTTAATAAAGGAAATACACGCAATTGACTTTAAAATAATATGCAATTAAAAAAAAATTAATTTCGCAAGTTAAAAAAAAACACATTTTTCGTTAATGTTTATTCATAAAAAATCATGAAAACATAGTTCAGTTTTAAAATTTTACAAAAAATTTTTCGATTTTATGCTAACATTTTGCTCAATTTTTTCGGAAACCGTTCGTTTTACGAAAAAAGTAATACGACATAAAAGACGCAGCCTGTCCAGATCTAGAGGTTTTAAAATATCTTTCCATACAGTCAATAATTTAGAGGATATTTGGAAAAAACTCATTAGTACTGCCCTAATTTTGTTCAACCTATTTTTCAAATATGGGAGATTTAGGTACTCGCATTCTGCATTACTCTCCCATAGGCTTCAAATGATTTCTTGTAATTTCATACAACGTCCTTGAAACACGATATTTTTATTTTAAAATTGGTTAACATTTTTATTTAGTTGTTTTTAGCGTTCTGACTTATATCTGTGCTATTTTTTCTCCTTCTAAATCCGCCTCTGTTTATTTCTATTAATATTAATACTTCTAATTATACGTCCTATACATCATACAACCTAATGCTAGGTATTATTCATACCTTCTCCACGTCTTCCTCGTCTACAAGAAGTTCCTCGCCGGAAGTAACCAAACGAATCCTCAGTTTTGCCGTATCCGGATCCGTCGAGCCGTATCTCGTAGCAAGGGTGAAACCACCTCGATGCAATAACCAAACTTTTTCGTAATTCAGCCATGCTTGTTCTTGCGCCAAGTGTTCTTCGGATCGCGCCTGTGTTCCAATTTGTAAACAAACAAATAAACATAATGTACATATGATTCTCCACAGAAAAGCTAAACGCAATGCGTTACAGATTAATTAACAGTTTGCACTACTACATATACTACATATAACATTACTAATACAACAGCCTCCCAAAATGTGCATCTATAATGAATCCGGAAGGTCACATAACGGCGAGGTTCGTGATGTAAGCTGACCCCGGCCCCCGGGGGGAGCATAGCTCTCACCGAGTATGGTCGACACCTCCCGAGTTAACTCTCGTGGGGGGGGGGGGTCCTCCCTCCTCCTATAAGGGGAGGTGGATACATGAAGGGTGAGGTGGGAAGGGTCGAGTCGTGCCGGATCGCGTCTTCGACGACCCTTACCGGTGGTGGCGTCTTCTTGCCTCGACCCAGGAAGGGCAATCTCCATGTATAATGTATGTATAGGTGGAAGTTCCCCAAAGGGTGAAGGGAATGCAATCCTTACGACGACTTACACGCCGCCACGACCACACGTCGTGGACATGTTTGATCGGAACACGAGGAAGAAGAATAAAAACTCGGCACACGACTTATCGGTCATGACCGTCCAGCTCGAGGATTCAGATGCCAATATATGTAGCTATACGATTCTAAACATATACCTACTGTATAGTATAATTACTTTAAACTTAGAATTAAACTTATGCTTAAAGGATATAATATGTTTTGTAACAATACTTTATTTCAGCAATATTTTATTTCAATACATAATAATACATAATTATACACATAATACGTAATTATAATATAAAAGTAATAAATAATTACAATATAGAAGTAATACATAATTATAATATAAAACTGATACATAATGATAATATTGTTCTCACTCTGCACTTGCAAATGCAAAATAGCATCATGTCTCAATCTTCTCGTCGAGTAGAATGCAGAAATGAATCTTCTTCAAAATGTTTATAACACACCCTGTATTTGCGTGTGATGTCACGCGACGTTTGCGTAGTTTTAAGTCATCATAGCCCCTAAGTACACAACCATTGCAACACAAATACGGTAGAACATAAGAACAATCCTATATTTAAGTTATCAATCCATCTTATCCTGCCAATTCTATCACACGTACCTTCCTGCTAAACACCTCACCCTAAATCGCGCGACGACGGTCGGAAGTACGTCATCGCGTCCAGCGATCCCCACTCCAAGCGTTAATGCCTCCTACCCCACCATTCATTCATGGCCAGACTCACCCCCGCTCCACTGACCCACTCCGCACGGAAGGAGCCGAGCGTGGCCCCTAATTAATTAATTAGTTCGTTCTGTCCGGAACTCCACCGCGAAGCGATGTCTCTTGAAGTTCTTCCGCCTTCCCATTCCGCGTCTTATTTCAAGCTTTGCAATTTCTTTCGCGTACTATAACTAGACCATACGTACAAAGTGTATATAGTTTCGTTTTATTAAATAACTATTATCCGTATTAAATCTTCCGTACGTCTGCAGCCCAGCAGGAGTTCACACCCTCGGCTCGGAACATCCTCCGAGAAAACAGATTGTTTATTCAACTGAATCTGAGTTCTTATTCGTACGCCCGTAGCCCACCAGTGGCCCGGTGTGCCTTCAAGAACCAGATTCTTCCATTGATTTCGTAGTTCTTTTAGTTCGCATACATACATTGTTCTATTGAGAAATCACATGCCTCGTCGCGCCGACCGGAAATATCAGCTGCGGAAGCTCGCCCGCGAGTAGGGCCTAGCAGCGGCAGGTCAGGACCAGTTCGTGCTGTTATTGGACGCAGAAGCGGTCGCGACGATCGCCCGCATAACTAATTTTCCCGGGAAAGTGCGCGTCGTGACCAGTCAACGAAAGCAGATCCCCTGGAGGATGCCTGCCAGGATCACGCTGGCTCCTGTCGACCGTGTCTGAGAGAGAGTCCAGTCTCAGCCCGCCGGGCACCCAGAGTAGCCTCTTCCACGGAACGATCAGCGTCCGCAACACCGAGCTTGAACAACATAACCAGCGAGCATCGTCCGAAGGAGACTAGCCCGGTGGGAAACAGCCGGAAGGGTCTGGCCCGGTGAGAGTCAGCCGAATGGGTTTGGTCTGGTGAGTGTCGGCCAAATAATTAAGCGCGTCCGAAAGTCCCGTGTCCTGAGTCAGACACGGTTATACTCGCCGTGTGGACTCAAAAGCTGAACTATTATTATTGACATCTTGTCCGCGACCTCGTGATACGCGCTATCGCCCGAAGCGAACCGCGGGACGTATCATGCGCCTTGCAGTGCTTGCCAGTTTAAGTATTCGGTGGACCTGAAAATAATGTCGTTTCTGCGCATGTCAGTATTTGTTTATCATTTACCAGATCATTGTGTACTTCAAAGTCGTGCTAAAGACATTTTAAGGTTAAAGTGATTTGTTGACTTGTAAATAATTAAATCTTGAATTTTTTTTGCAATTTTGGGTGAAATTGGCAAGCGAAATACCAGAAGAGGTACATATCCGGCATTGTATGCTTTTTGAGTTTCACAAGGGTAGTGATGCAACTGTTGCTATCAAAAACATTTGCGATGTTTATTTAAGTGCATTAGATGTTCGTAAATGCCGGAGGTGGTTTTCTAAGTTCAGATCCGGTAATTTTGTGTCAGACGATCAACAACTGTCAAATACTCTTAGCCAACCTAAGTCGACCATCCAAAGACATGATGTTTGGGTCCCGCACAATCTGTTCGAAGAAAACAAGATCGCACTGCGCAAGACGAACCCTGGGAAGAATTAATGAATTGGGGTGGGAGGTATTGTTTCACCCACCATGCTCGTCCGACATTACACCATCGGATTTCCATTTATTCCGATTGCTACACCACTTTCTATGTGACAAAAAATTTGAAAATTTGGATGATATCCAAAATGTCCCCTCCAGATAATTTTGCTCACAAACCAATTGATTTTTATCGATCTGGCATTGAAAATTTGCACACTAGATGGCAAATGGTTGTTGATAACGGGGGTGATTACATCATTGATTAAAAATAAAAACTTGTTAAAAATTTATTTGTTTGAATTTAATGTAAAAGACGATATTACTTTCGGGTCCGCCTAATATTACAAGACATTGAGTTTTATTGGCTCAAGATTCCGATTGTTTGACGTCTTTAAGAAAGTAGTATGCTGGGATAGTTACACCCGATGAACACTGTGGAACCGCACAAGCTTTTACCATCTGCACTTATGTGTCTTATGCACTTATATGTCCACTTATATCCACTTATTTCGTACACTTTTTATACTTGCTGCTGCACTCCTCTGCATCTCACTGTCCTACTATCCTATAGTCCTACTATATGTTCTAGTATATTATAAATAAGTTCATTCAGTGTCGCTCAATTTTGCAGCAGTTGTTTTGGCAGTAATAGTAGCGTCCAATAGCACCAAAGATTGGAACGTCAGTCACGTCTAATCACGTGTACTAACCGGTCCAAGACCATACAGAAGAGTTTTCTCCCCCTGCCTTGGCCGAGGCGGGTTCCTTCGGGACATCTGCTCCGGGCGAGGCACGAAGACAATTGGAGCTGTGGGTGTACCAAGCTGGGGCTCATAGAGGCTTATAGAGTAGGCAGTGAGGGAGGCTAACTCACTCCCCCGGGTAGTTTCATAACTGGGAGGTGTCCTAGCGTACCCTCGGAGGAGTACTCGCGTGATCCAGGCACCTCCTCTTTAGCTTAGGTGGGCGTGGATTTTTAGTGGGTAGTCTCCGGGGACACTTCCCCGGGGATAGATCCACATAATCCCGACTTCCCCAGGGAGCTGGGGTATACGAAAAGCACATCGAGAAGATACTATCGATTGATTTAAATTATTTATATTATATTGACACATTGAGAGTTAAGGTTGTGCTGCATTGTAGCATATCCTCTATGTATATTTGAACGTCTATTAACAGCAAGTGAGGACTATCGAAAAGGGAAGAACCAAAAGTGACTCGCGAATATTCTGTCAGGCCCGAGGGGTCGTTGATGTGTCTCACGTTGCTCTAATAGATCGGACATTGCGTTTGCGTAGAGACTGTTCGAGAATCGCGTAAGAGCAAAAGGGGTGAATCGATGGAGAACGACACCGGTCGATCCCCGACGGGTTCGAGGATTGAAGACTCCGCCCAGCTTCCGACATATATATTGTGACGTAGCAGATTTGCCCACGTCTCTCGGGAAATTCAGGAAGCGCGGGAAATTCAGGAAGAAACACTCAGGGGACGGCTACTAGGGACCCCGCGCAGGAAAACATCGAGGAAAGCACCGAGCCCGGGTTTGTCAACCTGGAGGCACCGCCGAGGAATTACGGACCTGAGGAGAACATCGTCTCAACCTCGTCGCCGACTCCCCCCGGAAAATTGAACGGGTCCGTCGAGTGAACGGCTCGATGTCTTCCTCCGCGGGAACCAGTCAATCAACGCATGTCATGTCGGAAGAATTAGCCAATAAGTCCGATGCCGAAGGCCCCGGATCGCCTGACGCGGCTATGCCGCGCGAGAGTTAGCGATAGGTCCGAGCGTCGCGCGGGAGTAGGGAAAATTAAAAAAGTGGGGAACGTTTCGCTTCCGCGTTAGCGAATCTTCGCAAAATAGGGCACTGTTGCACCGGATTCAGTCCAGAGTAGTCGCTTTACGATTGCGTAAGAACTTGAGTCATTCTGAATATCTGCTGCCGAGACAGACGAGTGTATTAATCGCTGTCGACCCGAGAGAAAGCAGAGCAGCTGAGTAACCACCTTGCCGAGTGGTAAGTGCCTATCGGGCATTCATCCTATTATTATTCTCGCGTTGCCTCGGTTGGCGTTTTGGTGAATCGGTCGCACTTCGTGTCGCGTACAGACGTTACCTCTCTCACCGTAAATCGAGATTAGAATAGGATCGCGAGGGGGTGAGGCCGTCGGTCGGTAGACGGACGGGTTGAGTGAATAACAGCGGGATGCCGCGTGACCGTCCCGTTACGGTTGTACGTCGCCGGGTTTGTAACGTGGAGTTGTGGATCCGCTGGGAACTCGTACCGTTGCCGATTTTTCGCGAATGCGGCCAACCTAGGGATGTCCTACTGTGGGACAACGCGACGAATGCCGTATCGCCGTTTCCAACTACGTTCGACGGCTACAGTTATTTAGAATTTGCTGCTGCGTATTCCATCGGAACCCAGTCACTTTTCGACCGGCTAATTGTCGATAGAAGGTGCCGTACATCGCGCCCGCGATCGAGTTCGATGCGTAGAAAATTATATCCGGGTACAATAAGCGCGAGCGACCGTCTAACTGTCGTATATTTTTGTAAAAACCGCGCCGGCTCCGTTTCCATCGCTGCCTCCCGTAACAGCCGGATTAAATAAATGTTCATTCGAAGCCCATACCCGTGTACGCTTTCTCGCGAGAAACCTTTCCGCCACGGGAAACGTCCCGTATTCCCTCCGCGTAAAATCCTGGCCCGGGTTGCTGCTATTCAGGACTTCACGCGGCTCTCGTAGGTTCAATACTATAATTCGCGTCTCGCTTTCTTTACGCAATTATTCATGTGACACTTGCGAGTGTGTGGCGCCCGTATCGAGTCCGGAAAAATCGAGCCTACGAGGTGTCATTTGTCACGGGTGGACCACACATTGCGCGGCCGAGCGTGGCCCGGCCTAACGGGCCGTAAAACCCGCCGTTGCCCAGGTTTTCGGGTCGGAGAATCGGGGCAGCGTGACAATATATATTTGTATAAATATTATAACTACTTCTAAGAACCGTTTGAGGGACAAAACAGAAGAGACGCAGCAAGCAGCGACGCAATCTCATACACACAGCAACACACAGAATTGCCAACGTAAAAGGTGGCGCGCGAATTAAATACACTCTAACAATATCCTTGTCTGTACCATCCTTAAGCATACTTCCAATGTCGTTATAATGTTTTCTTAAAATTTCTTTGTCCATATTTTTTATATCTTTGATATCGTAAAAGAATTGAAAATAATCATTGTGATTTTTAAATTGTTTTTTTCTTTACTAAATCATTCTTCTGAAGAGTTTATTAATGCATTTAATAATAATATTGAAAAAAATATTTTTTTATCGTTAGAATAAATCGGTGTTTAATCGGCAGATTCGTAACTAAATTGTTTCTTAATATTACATTTATTGACGGGATAAATTCTGGCGCAATTTCTAACTCTGTAGCTAGTTCTTTTGCAGATTCTAAAATTTCATTAAAACCTTTATCTGTACTGAATTCCTTTATGACATATATTAAATTGTCTAATGCGTCTAATGCACTTTTTGAATGCTGCTTAATACCTTGGAACATTTTACTTACCACAATTACTCTGCTTAATACTTTATAACATAAAATAGTGGAACAAGTAAATAAAAATTTTTATTTTTTTAGCTAAACTCTGAGCTTTATGTCGACTGTTGCAGTCGTTATTATTATTTTAGAAAATTTCTATTAATGCGCCGTATATTTTCCCTATTTCATATCTTAATGGTCGCAGGACTTGAAGCCTAGATTCCTATCTAGTTGCCAACAAAGGCTCTAGTATTAATTAATAAGTTATTTTTTTAAATGGCTCATCTCTTAGTAGAACTACAAAAAAGAAAATTATAAAGTTTATCAGTGATGCCAAAAAAACTAACTGGCATCATACTGGCACGTGTTTTAAAATTTTCATATTAGCTTATTTAAAATATGAGCCGTTTATTTTGAAAGTGGCCTAACTCCGTTTTTCAGTTTCTTCCGGCTATCATGGTTACGTGTACAACTTTATGTTATTTATCAGTAAAGCATTTCAGGTTGCTTATAATCCGAGCAAATACGATAATTCTTGACACATAAGTTTTCAGAGTTAGTTTAATAATCGAACCGTGTAGTTTGAAAGTGGCCTAACTCCATTTATACTTACATAATCAAGATAATATATTTACTATTGATAATGTCGGAAAGTAGTGATGAAGGTAATATTAATTAATTAGTATTTACAATTTCACCTCAGTTTTTGGACAATTGCGTTAGTTGAATAACCAGTACGTTTAATTAATATAAAACTTAAAATTTAATATTAAATTTTAGAAATTATTTCACCCATGGGGAAGAACAGAACAAGACTATTATTTAGTTCAGATAGTGAAGAAGAAATAGTAAGTAATGATTTTAAAAAAAAATCGAAAAAGAAACCGAATTATAGAACAATATTCGTCTTCAGAGGATGAAGATATGAATAACAATACAGAAAAAATTGATGAATCACACATCCAAAAAGTGCGAAAGATTAAAGGGAATTCAGGAAAAAGATATTGTACACCAACCGGAAATATTGTACCGGAAAAAATTTTCGAAAACAAAGATTGCCGTTGTCGGAATGCATGCACAAAGAATTACGATGAAAAAGAAAGAAAGAATATTTTTGAGAAGTTTTGGGGTTTTGGAAATTTTAACAAACAAAATGTATTGCTTTACGAAACTGTCGAGCGCAAAATTGTGGAACGAAGACGTCCAACAAACGGAAAAGGTTCACCAAGAAATTGGAGTTTTAGATATTTGTTGCATTCTACAAACGGAAAAGTTCCCGTGTGTAAAAAATTCTTTTTAGATACTTTTAAAATAAGTGAAGGACGCTTAAAATGAGTATTAAACTCTGCAAATGTAGGCATTGATTTACGTGGAATGATGGTTGGATCATCAAGAAAATTATCTGAGGAAAGAAAAAAGCATGTTCAAAACCATATTAATAGTTTTCCTAAATTTGAATCCCATTATATTAGATCTCATAATCCTAATAGAAGATATTTACATCCTGATCTAACTCTTAGGAAAATTTATACGAGCTTTATTGCGAGGAAAATAAAATAAAAGCCGTTAATGAGTGGACTTACAGAAAAATATTTAAAAAAGATTTTGATTTACATTTCCACCAACCGCGCAAAGATACATGTCAAAAATGCGACTTATTGCACATCAAAATTAAAGCATCGAATGATGATGAAGAAAAGAATAAACTTACAGAAGAACACGATGTCCATTTAAGACTAGCTGAATCAGCTAGGAATTCACTGAAACAAGATCAGGAACAAGTATTGCGTAATTCAAATTATTATTTTGCTTTCTCGTTCGACTTGCAAAAAGCATTACCGTATCCCAAGTTGACTACCTCAGTAGCATATTACAAACGCAATATGTATGTTCTAAATTTAGGCATTCACAATTTTCATAACGATAATGTTTACATGTACGTTTAGGATGAAACTATTGCATCCAGAGGTGCTCAAGAAATTGTTTCATGCATCCTAAAACATGTTAAAAATTTAAAAAGTGAAACACACGTTATAGCTTACAGTGACATGTGCACCGGGCAAAATAGAAACAATAAAATAGCTTTAATGTGGTTAAAAATTGTCCAATCTTTGGAAAATAATGTAGAAATCATAGATCACAAATTTTTAATATCGGGACATTCGTTTTTACCAAATGATAGAGATTTTGGCGTAGTAGAAATATGTCATTAAAAAAAATTTACTGTTCGTTCCCCAAGATTATTACAAGATTATGACAAAGTGTCGGAAAGGTAATAATTTTATTGTAAATGAAATGAGACAAGAAGATTTTGTATCAACAAAATTATTAGAAGATGAAATTTTTAAAAGAGTAAAAAATTCTAATGGAGAATCAATAAACTGGCTAAAAATATGTTGGATGCGTTTTGTCAAAAATGAACCGTATAAAATTTTCTATAAGACATCAATGAATAAGAATGAAAATTTTAAAGTCTAGAATTTATTACCACGTCGGGGTAAACCAAAAAAGTTCGAAAATATTGTATTGACACCACTGTATAAAAATATCAGACAAATTACAACAGCAAAATTCAAGGACATAATGGACCTATTACGATATATACCACCGGAACATCATGATTACTTCAAATCCCTTTCACACGCACAATATGTAGATGAGTAGTAAATTGTTTTGTAATAAATTTATGTTTGTAATTTTGCACGTTACGTAGTTAATTGAATCGCATAAATTATGTTCCTGAAGTGTTTTAAGGATATGTAAAATAAATTCAGTATTGTTTTTTTTTTCAATTTGAAGCATCTTGAATTATGTTGAATGGACTTGGGCATCTTCAAATTTTATAATGAATCTGGTTGTTAATTTTGAAAGTGGCCTAACTCCATTCTTGATAAGAAAACGCATATTATTCACTTAATAATTGCCACTATTTTAATAGGAACTATAAATTTAACATCCTTAGATACACTTAAGCAGTACGATTCATTAATGTCCTATACGTATATTTTTAAATTCATTGAAACGCAAACCCTTAAATATCTCGATTTTAAGATAAATGGACTTAGGCCACTTTCAAAATAAACGGCTCATATGTAAAATATTTAAAATAAAATTCATTTTAACATTGAATTTGGTTGACATTAAAATTTTTTAAAAACAGTATATATTTTATTAAAAAAAATAATAATCTTGTAAGGCGCCCCACTACTAAGACGCCCTGATGCTGTATATCACTTGCACCGTGCCTTGGATCGGCCCTGACTACTGTCAATACGTTCACACATTATGTCATTAACCAAAAATAGAGCGTATAACGCGATATTCATCAATCTTTTTATATTACTTATAATGTGCTTATTTATTGTTTTTAGAATTTAATAAACATAATAGCTACATGACAAAGAGGACGAGCAATTGCAACAAGAGACCGATGATGATGAACAAGGCAAATACGAAGTTGCAGAAAAATCGGAAAGAGGACGCGGTCGTCCAAAGATTATAAGAACAGTAATTTATCCATTTATCCATTCGACATATCGGATGTAGAGAGGACGAGAAAGCATGACTAGTGGCAATCAAAACTGAACACAATAATTTAAAGGAAAACACACCCTAGATTTTGGTACCAAGACCAAGAGATAAAAAAAATCCTGACGTGCAGATGGGTATTCAAAAGGAAAATATTTCCAGATGGAACAGTCGACAAATACAAAGCCAGATTAATTGCAAGGGGTCACACGTAGAAATCAGGTATAGATTATAACGAGGTCTTTGCACCAGTGGCCCGATATGAAACAATTAGGACGTTACTGGCCGCATTCGTGCATGCAGAAATGCACGTACATCAAATGGATGTCATAGCTGCTTACGTACAAGACGAGCTAAACGAAGAAATTGACATGGAATAGCCAAAAACGATGGTACAAAAAGGTCAAGAGGGAAAGGTTTGTAAACTTCTGAAACCATTGTATGGGTTGAAACAATTGGGAAGACAGTGGTATAGGAAACTGGACAAGTACATTACGGAAAACGCAGGAAAACGAACAAGCGCTGATCCGTGCGTCTACTTATTTGGAGAAGAGCATGATCGCGTAATACTCGTAATTTATGTGGACGATCTTCTTCTTGCATCAAGAAAACTCAAGAAAATTGAGTCGATTAAATAAAAAATGAAGAGTACATTTAAAATGAAAGATCTGGGTCCGGTGAAGAATATCTTGGGAATTCAAATAGAACGGGAAGAAGAAATTGGAAAAATACGATTAACGCAACAAAAGTACATAGAAGAATTAATTGAGAAATACGGCATTAAAGATGCAAAAACTGTCTCGTGTCCCATAGAATCAAACACAAAAGTAACCCAAGAAATGTGCCCAAATTCACAAGAAGAAGCCTCTGAAATGCAAGGCTGTCCATACAGAAAATTGATTGGAGGAATAATTTATCTGGCTAATGCAACACGCCCAGATATTGCATTCGCAGCGAATACCTTGAGTCGCTTCAGCTATAATTCAGGGAGAATGCATTGGGTACTCGCTAAACAAACAAACTTCAAGTTACGGTATTGAGTACACCAAAGGTAATGAAAAGCTTCAGGATTACCCAGACTCCGACTGTGCAAGAGATGTTGAAGACAGGATATTCTGTACTGGAAACATGTTACTGCTGTCGCAAGGTCCAATAACTTGGAAGAGCAAGAAGCAGCAATCGGTCGCCCTGTCCACAATGGAGGCGGAATATACCATACTTGCCGAGGTTACGCGCGAAATTCTGTACGTGAAAAGAGTATTGAAAGACATAGGTTTTGAAGAACTCGCAAATGATCCCATTAACGTGTTTTGTGATAATCAAAATGCTATCGAGCTGTCGAAAAACGCAGTTATCACAAAAGGAGCAAACACATTGACATAAAGTTTCACTTCACACGAGAGTTGATGAAAGAGGGGAAATAGGTGTTCGTCATTTAAGGACTGAATTAATTATTGCCGACGTATTTACTAAGGCATTACCCAATATAAAACACCAACGCTGTTGTGTCATGTTAAATTTAAAATGGAAGATTGTATGTTAAGCTCGATTAAGAATTGATTGTTGCCGGAACACATATCGTTAGAGGGGATGTTAAAATGGCTAATTACCGATAGTTGTTCTGGATTGTCGCATGTTGGTGATGCCGAGTTATCGACAAAGGTCGCTTACATATTATTTTTATCTTACGCTTGGGTGTGCGTTCTTTTGTCTGCCAGTACGTCATGTCCGCATGGTGACAACGAAATGTTTGGTTTAACATGCGCTCCTGCTAATATCGTAGTATGTAGTAACATTTAGCTTTTACATTAAACAACAATTATACCGTTCGTGTGGACTCTTCCCTAAAACACCGAACAATATGTTAGACTGAGAGCAAAGTATTTAATATATACAGGATGCGGCCAAATAACATGTACAAGCGGGCACGAGGCGATACCTTATGAGAAAATAAGAAAAAAATATAGAATAGAATTTTTTCATCCGAAGCTTTGTTTTCGAGAAAATCCAGTTTGAAAACGCAGCGAATACGCATACTATTCGATATTCATCGTCTGATGTATACGATCATGACCAGCCAATTCTACTTTCTACATATAGTAAAGTACACGAACCCGATTCATCTTTAAATTCAATTTTCTCGAAAACGAGTGGTCAAATGAAGAAAATGTTATTCCTTTGTTTCGGTTTGTATTTACATGTAGAATCACCCCGTACCCGCTTGTACACGTTATTCGACCGCACCCTATATATATGTCGGGGCGTGATGGCAGAGACGCACCCCGTCGGCAAAAACGCGTATAGGATTTAGTTTAATTGTTAAAATAACAATTTACCGTACCCTGATATTTGCCCTGCGAAGGGGCAATAAAACAGTCCCCGCTTACCTGCGCTACCCCTCTTCGCGTGCGGGGCAAAGGGAGATGCGAGACAGGGTGCTTGGAATGATAGGCTGGGACCCTGCTGAACGTGACCACGGGCGGCAGAATAGTTTCGGCTAGAGCAGAGCGAGGACCGCGTTTGAAGAAAGAGACGCCCCGAGAGTAGAAAACGTAGAGACATACGCGAGGATTCTGTGTCGCCCGTGTGCTCGTTGACGCGTCTCTCGTTGCACCACGAGTTCGGGCATCGCGTGTACGCGTAGAGTTCGTACGACGTTCGCGTAATCGGAAAAAGGAGCGAAGCGATGGAGAACGACGTCGGACAATCTCCGACGGGTCCGAGGACGGAAGAGCCCGCCCAGCCTCCGACATATATATATGAAGTGTTTGTAACGTAACAGGTATTCCTTTATTCCCTCCATCTCGTAAATTTATAACGGTATGCGTATGTGTATCTGTATATACATATAATTTTCTAACGAGTTTTGCATTACAAATAAAAAAATCAAATTTTTGGTATGATTTATTATACTACTTACAAAGAGACTACAAACCCTTGTCGTCACGGATTTAGTTCAAATCTTACAGAGTTGTAGATTTAGTTCTCCTGATTACTAAAATGCCCCATTATAGGGATATTCGAGAAATTTGTAATTAAAGTTTCGATGTAACCGTAAAAATGCCAATTTTTATTATTTTTTTTTTAATATTGCACACGTAAAAATGCATTTTGGATGCTAAATAAATTTTAAATAATATACTTTTACTGACTAAGGGACTAATTGAAAATAATACGTATTATTTCACAGAAGAAATGCCAGATCTATCACCACATACACAAAAGATAATAATTAGAAATTATACATAAGAACAAAAAATAAAAAAGAACATTAAAATATTACACAAGACACAATACATAGTAACCAAAACGGTAGATGTGGCTCGCCGAGTTTGTATAATATCAATCATACCTGAAAGCAATGTCTTGTGTGGTATTTTAATATTTGTAGGAATTGTTTTTGACGGAAACCAAGCGGTTAGGTGTTGCAGTGAAGTTTGCCGAATAACGTTTATTGGACGTGTACAATTGTCACCCCATACTGACCACGATGTAAGAAAGCAAGGTGGTCCGACTCAGCTATCACCACCACAGAATTCTTGTGATCTAAAGTGTTTAGTTCCGGTATAGCCTTTTAGGTGCTCTAGTAAGACCCGCGTACCATCGGTGAGAGTTGTTTTTTTTATATGTGTATACTAGTCACATGACATGACAGCGTTGAGCGTCGCTTGATAAATCGGCCATTGTAAGCCATTGGCGTTTGTTGGTGTTCACAACGTGATCCTTACACGTTTTGAAGTCCATTTTAATTAATATTATTATATTTAAGAATGGGGAGACTATGTAGCGTCATAGATTGCAATAGCAAACAAACGGGACCTAACGGAGTTACGCTTTTTAAAGGTCCGAAACGCGTTGAAGACGCAAATGTATGGTCATTACTTTTAGACTGTAAAATAATAGCAACATCATACATTTGCGAAAAACATTTTAATGTAAGTGATGTAAAAAGTGAAGATATTGTGCGTGATGCTGCCAGCAATATTTTGTATAATGTAAGTATACATTACTAAGCCTTGAAAAGTTGCAATGTATTGTATTATAATAGGAATCGACAGATGCCTGTGCCTGTTCCTACAATGGTATTCTAAATTTTTTATTTTAATAACACTTTAGCACAAGTTCAAGACAAAGGTCTTGATAAAAGGAGTTATGCCTTTTAAACACAGTAATGTGCCAATGAATAAAGCATTTAGGAAGCCAGCTGAAAAAACAATTAGACTTGATTCTTCTGAAAATGATGGATCTGAGACACATAAGGAAAAAGAATATAATGTGGCTGACGATGAAGAATCTTGTCCTAATTTTGAAAAAATTGCGAACACAAATATTGTAAATAGTTTGTATGATAAAATTGTGATGCAGGAAATCATTATTAAGCTCCCTAGGGCTGAATAGGGGCTTCATTGCTGCTGTAGCAACAAACTGCTCATTTTCTCAGTTGTAAAATTAATACCAGATCCATATGAAGATACAAAACTAATACCAATATATACAAAGCAGATATTTCAGAATAATAATAATATTAAGTATTCGTATTTTTAATTGAGTCCATCCAATGAAAGAAGATTCACAAACTTTAATAAGGAAAATACTACATAATATTCTGGCGGACATAGACGAGGAACTTGAAAGGAAGGGGGGGGGGGGGAAAAGGGGGGAGGAAGAAGAGTGTACACCTTAGCATGTGCGGATGATATAGCGATGCTGGCAGAAGAGGAGGAAGGAATGAGGGGGATGATAGGGGTACTAGAGCGCTATATAGATAAGAGAAGGCTGCAGTTAAACGCAGAAAAGTCAAAGATAATGAGGTGTAGAAGGGGAGGGGGAAAGTGGGAGAAGGTGACGTGGAGGTGGAAAGGTAAGGTACTAGAGAAGGTCAGTCGGTATACGTATTTAGGGTACTTAATAAAGAGGGATGGTGGGCAGGAAGAGCAAGTGGCGGAAAGGGTAAGGAAGGGGGCGGCAATGATGGGACAAGTGTGGGGAATAGGGAAGAGGAGATTTGGAAAGGACTGGGGTAGGAGGATTTGGTTGTTCGATAAATTAGTGTGGCCGGTGATGAGTTATGGAGTAGAAATATGGGGGTGGAAGGAAAGGGAGGGTATGGAAAGAATGCAGGAGATATACCTAAGGTGGGTGTTACGAGTAGAAAAGTGTACGCCGGGGTACATGGTTAGGGAGATTTGCAGAGAAAGTTAATGAGGGGAAGGGCGGGGTTAAGAGCATGGGGGTATGAAAAGAAGTTCAGAGAGGGAAGAGGAGGGGAATTAGCGAGATTGTGTTGGGAAGAGGTGAGAGGTAGGGAAAGTAGGGGGGAGTAAGAGAAGGGTGGGAGAAGGAAAGACGGTATTTCTTTGAGGATAGGGGGTGGACAGTACAGGAGGTGGAGGAAATGATGGAGGAAAGGAGAGAGGAGGTAAGTGCGGAACTGGTAAAAAGGGAGAAGGAGAGGCAGAGGGAGGAAAGGTGGGAAAAGAGAAGGGAATCAAGATACAATAAGTGGTATGGGAGAGTAAAGGGGGAGGGTCTGCCGGGATATTTAAAGAAAGGGTGGGGGGAAAGTAGATGGCAGAGGGTTGCAAAGTTTAGGTTAGGAAATGGTATGAAAGAGGGAAAATATTGGATGGAGGAGAAGGCGAGAAAATGTAGAGTATGTGGATGGATGAGTGAGACATGGGAGCATGTATGGGGTTGGATGAAGAAGGAGGTTGGCAGGAGAAGATGGGGGAAGTGTTGGAGGATGAGGGGGGAGGGGAGAAGTGGATGAGGAGGGTGGAGGAATGGAGGGCTCACACTCCGTGTGAGCGGATTGGTGCGTGAGAGAAATGATAAGATTTTATTTGTATTTTAGGTTAGGTTAAGTTAAGTTAGGATAGGATAGGGACGACCTTATCTCTCACTCTCTCTTGCGAGGTGAGTTTTTTGCGGTTTTTGTGTGTTCGTTGTGCGTTTAGGATAAGGTAGGATAAGAGCGGAGCGAGGATAGTACTACTACTACATTTTACATACTGAAATATTATTCATTACTACTGAAATACAGTTCCTCTTTCTGGGGAAAAACATTGAGTTGTAGCGTGTAAAGAAAGAAGTGCAATGTGCAGAGGACTTAGAAAATCTGCTTATGGAAATTGATGCAATACAGATTTGTGTAGGAGGACCGTCTATAAAACATTATAAGAATAGTCAGCCAGAATGTGCATCAAGAAACGAAATTACATGGAGACATCACAACTGTCCCATTGTAATGGAAGCAGGAACTATTTGTACAAAGTGTTTATCTCTTCATACAACATTGCCACAAAATGAACGGAATGGAAAAAGAGATCAAGTAAAAAGAGTCAGAATATGCGTTTCACCAAGAGCAAAACGCAGACTAAAGATGCTTTCAAATAAGAAACGCTTAGTGCATCAACAATTGAGTAGAAGAGAAAAAAAAATCAATTTAACTGAAGAACTTGACAAAGTTCATGAACGCCTGCTTCAAATAAAGGATGTTACTATAAATAAAGAAATAGATAAATTGTCCTCATAGCTTCCACAAGATCAGGTAAAATTTCATGTATTGTGATTATATTTCTTTTTTCCCCATTTTTTTACTTGTGTTTTTAAACATTGATTGTTATTTTTATTAACGAAGTTAGTTTGCATATTGGTTTGTAGATTATTTTACTGAAAGAGTGCTTGGCTGTCGGTGTCCAATATTGGCTGTGGGTTTGATGATAGATTTTTTGAACTCTTCAAAAAAAAAAAAAAGAAAAACTAGAAACATATCCAGAAAAGGTAGTAGGTTGCAAACAAAAAAATATCTCAAGTTGAATAACCATCCAATATTTGCAAACTTCATCCAATTGTACCACTTGTTATCAGTGTATACAATACTTAAACCACCACAAATCAGTTTGAAAGGGTTTAAGGCTATTTTTCAAGAAAAAAATGAGTCTTCCAAACAAAAACACATTAGAGAGTTACAAAATAAATTCAACCATCTGATTGAACATTCCGAATGGGAGTGCGATGACATAATACAAGAAGACTACCACATGGACGAAATCAAGTCTTGCATTGTCTATTATATAAGTGGGTATATTTCCAGAAAGATGCTCAAACGAACAAAGTGTGATGTTTGTAGAAATGCATTTACATCTTACTATGAAAATGTACTCATTGGATGTAAAGAAGCAAATGTAGTTAATGTTAAGTCGAGAGGGGGACTCCAACACCCGAATATGAATTTATATAAAATATTTTCGAAAATAGAAAGCTATTTTCCAAAGCATGTTAAATTCTAGTGACATGTACAACTTAATTATTCAGGACCTCCTTATGCATGCAGAAAAATTATTTTTTCCCTGTAGAGATCATAAGTAATATGTAATATCCTATTGTATATATTATTATATTGGCTTACGAATGCGACAATTCGCGAAATTAAAAAATAGAGATAGAGAAAGAAATGAACAATGTAGTAAAGAGAAAAAGAAACAATCTAGATTGTGCAAAACGTAACACAATAAAATATTTAATTAATTTCAGACAATTGAAAATGTGTCCAATTGTATAGAAAATAAAGTTTAATGTTAGAGAGATACATACGTTTATTTGTACATGATCGTTTCATTCTTTTTATGTGTAGGGTACTACCCACACACATAAAGAAGCAACTCTCTCCGATGGTACGCGGGTCTCACTAGAGCACCTAACGGGCTATACCGGAACTAAATACTTTAGATCACAGGAGTCTCACCTTCTCTCTTCCTCTCTCTCTCTCTCTCTCTCTGTCCCGCAGCCGCGACCTACCTCGCATATATAGGCCGATCGTCATCATACACACACTTGAATCGGATCACTTACATCGCTCGCGGTCTTCGCACCTTTCTTGCTATCTCTCTCACACACTCATTCGCACGCGCTCGCTCGGGCATTCACCTGTCCCCCGTTGTTTTGACGACACTGACAACTTTGGTAAAAACGCCTCGCTGTCAGGACGTTCTAACTGCCGCTCGCGTTCGGCAGTTTTTGCATACCCACATATTATTTTTTATTTTTATGTTATTTTTTATTTTGTTATTTAGATTATTATTATATTTTTTAATTTATAATTACTATCCTTCGTGTATGTAGTGGTAGATCTAGTATTTCTTCTGTAAAATAATCAGTCCTGTAGTCGGCAAAAATATACTATTTAAAATTGATTGAGCATCCAAAATGCGATTTCTAAAAAATTACCGCGAAGGGATTCGAACTCACTATGGCGTACAAGTTCGCCTCGCTGCCGCTACGCTAAACTGCGACATCATACCGTTGTGAACTAAATTGGCATTTTATGGTTACGTCGAAACTTTAATTATAAATATCTCGAAAACTATTGAGTGTCTGCCTCTATAATGGGGTATTTTCGTAATTAGGAGAACTGAATCTATAACTCTGCAAAATCTGAACTAATTCCGTGACAACAGGGGTTTGCGGTCTTCTTGTTAGGTATAGAATAATAACCAACTGAAGAGTGATAAGAGACAATTTCGAAGTGTCTTGTTCTTGTAAAACTGTTAGACACATGTTTGTTCTAGCGGCTGTCGTTCATACCAAAGTGGTGAAATCAGCCCATAAAGTTGGAATGAGAATTGTATCTCAGGATCAAAGAGTCAAAGGGACAAAGGGTCAAAGTTCCAAATGGTCCATGGTCGATCCAAACTTAAACATCTTCATTAATTTTTTTTTTGTATTTGGGTACAGTGAATTCACGATATATGTCGCTAAGGCCCCCACTACCGCGGGGTATACCCCATGAGGGATCAAGAAGCTCGAGAGACCTCGAATTCTCTGATTAAAATGATACCAAATATATTATTCCGAGGATACAGTGAATCTTCGTCATAAGTTAACAGAAAATTAGTGTAAATATGATCCGAATGGTATAGTGTTTGGTATCATTTTAATCAGAAAAATTCGACAAATATACTCTCGTACTTTGGCATACGCAGTCCTTGTTTGTGTCCGAAACTTTCATCATTTCTTACACATGTTAACATCATCGAAATTATACCATATTTAGTATCGTCTTAATCAGAAAAATTTCACGAATACGTTGGTAAAAGTTTCATAAAAAAATACTGAAAAATAAAGAAGTTTTGTAATTGAATTAGTAGTGGTCTTCTGATCTCCTACCGATATAGCCGACAATGTGTGGCCCACTCCTCGGTGGCGGTGGCTCTCGAGCTTCGCTGTCCATTTCTCCGTGCAACATTGTATCGGAGAATGACATTTTTTTTAGTCTTTTTGTCACTACCGCTTAATGGTCATAGGTTTTTTATGACTTGTAGACGGACATGTCCCTTAGATTTCCAGCGTGCCCTGTGTACTTCAAATGCGACGCTCGGCGAGAAACTCCGATTTCGTAAAAGAGTCAGTAAAAAGAACGGCGGAACTGACTCGTAATGACAATTTACTGTACACTCCTCGGCGACCGAGGCCACTTGAGCTTCGCTGTCCTTTCCTACATTCGGCACTGCATCAGAGAATATTAACATTATGCCGTCCGGCTACACCACAGTGGTGTCGTGCGCAAAATAGCAGCCAACGGCCGGCGACACCACAGTGGTGTCGTTCGCAAAATAGCGGCCAACTGCCGGCGACACCACATTAGTGTCGCGCACAAAATAGTATAAATAGTATCGTATAAAAATATTAAAAGCGACAACGTTGAGAAACACGTTGTAACATACATCTTCGAAATTTCATGAAAGTAAGGGAACAGGGTTGAGAACTCATGAGAACTAAAGATGAGTTTATTAAAACTTTACAATTTATAATTTCCCGATAATGTCAAGAACGGCCGGCGACAAGCCAAGTAATCCGAATTAGAGCTGCCGGCGCCAAGCGAATAAATTTTTATGAAACGTGCGGACGGCAAAGTGTTAAGATCTCGTCGGCAGCATTTGCCGCTGTGACTTTGACCAATAAAATATAGAACGAAAATATTTACGCTCCTCGAGGATCGAGGCCTCGGCAACGAGTATCGCTGTCCTTTTCTATGTTCGGCGCGGATCAAAAAATCCGCAAAATAAGCGACATCGAAACCCGTGCTGCTGACATACAACATGAATTCACTGTATTCATTTCTAACACATTTTCAATACAAGAGAAAAAAAGATTAACATTGCAGTGGAAAAATTAACAGACATTATTTCAAAAATAAAATATTGATAAAATTGAGACGTATTTACCATACTATCTTGGAAACGCAGGCTACCAGACCGTCGAAGCGTGCCGCTACGAATACTCGCAGCAGCAAGATTAATATGCTGTCCGTCGTTGTCACCTCGTCTTGATAATTCTGACAGTTCTGCTACTGGTTGCACCTGTGAATATCACACCAAATATGTAACACTTAACACTTAACACCTAACACTTGAAAGTAATAAGAACTGATACTTTTAACGTTCGTTAATTTCCTTAACGGTCCATTTAAAAAGGATCAAGAACAAACAATTGTACTTAAACGAAATAATTTGTACTCCTCTTGTATTATTTCATTTTTCAAATGATTCTAAAAAGAACTTTAGATCTGAGGCCAAGGTTGCCGAGGAGAATATATTTCAATTATTATATTTCTATGAAACTTTCATCAAAATATTCGTGGCATTTTTCACGATGATATTTACTTATGTAATGCAGGATGAAAGTTACTTCCCATTATAATTACATTAACGAAAAATTAGTGTAAATATGATTCAAATTATATCGTGTTTGGACACATATATTGGTAAAAGTCTCGTAAAAAAATAATTAATAATAAAAGAGTTTAAGTTTTGATGTAAAGTCTCTCTGAACGCTTTGACTCTCCGCGTCTCTTTTTTTCCCAGACGCTGTCCTTGTTTGCATCCGAAACTTTCATCGTTCATTACACAAATCATTATCATCAGAATCATGTCATATTTGGTTTCACTTTAATCAGAAAAATGCCACGAATATGTTGATGAAAGTCCCATAAAAAAATAATGAAAAATAAAGAAGGTCTCCAGCTTCGCTGTCCTTTTCTTCGTTCGGCACTGCTACAAGGAATAGTAGGATCTCGTCGGCAGCATTTCCCCGTTGTGATTTTGACCAATAAAGTAAACGAAGAAACTATTTACAGTCCTCGGAGACCGTTACCTACGGTCAGTGAGGATTAAAGAATAGTGACTCCTAGAATTTTGAGCGACGTCGAGATCCGTGCTGCTGATATACAACGCGTATTCATCGTATCATAAGATCAGTCATGATTCCGTTACACTAGTGGCAACTCGATGTAGTAGCGTAGGTAATATAGTAGTAATTGAATGGAGACGATAATTATAACTAGACTCCAGCTTTTATGCATTTATGACGAAAATGTGTAGGTGCAATTCAAAACACAGACAAGTTTAAAAGTTTTGAGTCTTGTAACACATAGTGCGTCTCGCAAAGCGAGCAAAAACTTATGCGAGCAGAGCGGATTGTGCGAGCACCCATATTTTAATAAACTGACCACGTTGGCCGCTATCGAAGTTATCACGGTATCCTTCTCTTTACCTGACTCGCAGCAAGTTTTCTCAGTGCCTACGTGGACCGACAATCAAATAAGTATTTGAGTGTTCATACACGAATATGTTGAATAAGCTATGCTCAAGTTAAATGGGAATATATTATTTGTGTTATGCTTTGCCTTGGCTAATTGAATTGAAGCATAATTGATTGATGTTGATAAGAATAAATCATTAAAACATTGTCAACCATTGAAAGAAAGTCTCCTGATAAGTATAAATACTCGCTTTGCTGATACGCTGGATTTCTATAATACTATAAAATAAATATATAATTGACGCAGTTACTCATCTGAAGTGGAAAATACGATAGTAGCTCAACAATAAATATAATCAACATAATCAACAAATTTAGGTTATTATTTAAAGTCTTTGAAGAGAATTTCATTTCAGTATCTACAGAAAAATAATCCCGAACCACCAAAAATAAGCGGAACAAATTTTTTTTTGTGTCATAGGAAAAATATATTCTACAGGGAATTAAAATTCCGATTATAAAATTAAAATGGAATTTCGACAATATTTGAAAGATCAGGATACGTCTTTAACAATGCTAAACAAATATAATAATGTACGTAAACGTAATTTTAATACACCACTTCCATCACTGACTCCAGTGGAAAGATTGTTTAGTTTTGCAGGTTTAGTTATAAAACCACGACGAAACTTCGTAACTGCTTTTTGTTTGAAACGTGTACATTACTAAAGGAAAATGGCCGAAATAAATAAATATTTAACAGATAGTAAAGGATGATTATGAATTATTTACGTCTATATTTGTTTCTTGAAAATACTGATTTTGATAGAAGATAAAAATATAATTCTCCTGAATTCTTCTTTACTTAGTTTCTTGCTTTATGAGCTAAGACTCCGTACATTCGCGATAAGGTAGAGTGACCACGTTACTGACAAAAATAGGCGAAAAATGGTTTCACGTGTCTCAATTTTTTGTCCTTATATGAGAATATTTTTCTCTAGGAAAGGGTTCATTCGAGAGAGGAAAGTTAAATGCAGCGCGCACTAGTCATGAACTGACGAGATTATGCAGATATTTTATAATATAAGTGCTAGAAGTAGGTCAAGTAGTAAAGTTTTGAACCTCAGAGAACAAAAAAAAAGGCCGCTTTGAGATAACAGGTATAGGAACGTACGCAAGTGTCGACAGCGGTGTAAGTGGTGGTGGGAAGCCTATGTCACTGTGTGCGTGGCCTGAAGACAGCGGGATAAAAATAACTCCGGCACAGCACTTGAAGGGTTAAGACTACGTCTGGAAGGAAGGTAGAGACTGTAGGAATCGGATGACTTAGGTTGGAACCTACGTGGTGGACACAAATACGATCCGCATTAAAGTTTCAAAGTAGCCCACAAAACACGCTTCCCGAAGAGATGTGACTGGGAATAAAATGGGAGGGAGCTACTCTCTCCACAGGCTCTTATCCGGTTTACGGACGGGTGTAAGAACAGGGCCGGTGCTGGAGCAGAAATATGGAGTGTCAGATCCAGGGCGAACGTGTCTTACGCACTGGGGCACCACGCATCGCTTTTTCAAGAAGAAGTGTTTGTCATCCTGGCTTGTGTCAAGATAAACCTTGACAGAGAATACAGGAACAAGCACATCTACATATACAGTGACAGCCGGACGGCGCTTGGATCGCTATGTAATATAGTGACCAAATTAAGCATCGTTCAGTACTGCGCTATGGCGCGAGCACAGCTGGCAAACCACAGCAATGACAGACTGCTTTGGGTTCCAGGACACTCTTGAATCGAAGGGAACGAAGAGGCGAATTGATTGACCCGTGAAGGAGTGCGTTACTCAGACGAGGCCATCGACCATCTTCTGAATTTAGCACCTTGCGTGACTAAAAGATGGGTAACAGGGTGTACAAGAGCGCAACTGCAGGCCTGCATCACACCCGGTTGGTCAACCGGGGCTCCTTCGCCGCGTGCGTGCGGTGTAACGGTTGGTCCATTGTCGATTTGACATGGGCCACCACCCCTGCAGCCGTCCTCCGTGTGTCCTCTTGGCGGGTAGCCACAGTCTGGGAAAGTCTGTCTGACGACCTTCATGGAGGTGGCGGCCGCCGTGTCAGCGGACCTGTTCCCACGGCCAAGTGGCATACGCTCGGCGCCCAAGAGGTGGGCGATTCTCAGTTGATGGCGGAAGAGCATACGATGCCCCACCGGTGGCCTCTCTACCGGCGGTGGTGGAAACCAAAAAGGCTGGGCCGGTGATGGTGTCCAGTGCCAGGATGGTTTCGCCCGTGGAACCAGGCCGCCGGTCGACCCGGAGTCTTGGGTACAGGTAATGTCCAAATTTGCGAAAAGGGCGATGAAAAGCGGACCAAGAAGGAGGCGGCAGAAATTGACTGTGAAGGGGGGGGGGGGCGAAGAAGAAGGCGGCGGACGTCGCGCCAGCGTGGCGGGGCCTTCTGCGGGAAGAGAGCGAAGCTTGGGGCGCACCCCCAAGTCGGGGGCCGTGGCAATCACCATCCCCGAGTGCAGTAAGCTCATTTACGGGAAGATGATTACCAAGCCAAGGGGGAGGTCGATTAGGGCCGTAGAGATCGCGTCGGTAGTGCTTTCTAGATGATCGAGGACCGGCAGGGTCCTGCTGGAGGTGAAGGGTCCGAAGTGCCAGGAGAAGTCGAGAGTCAGGATCACCCAGGTCATCAAGCGCGTCGAAATGCGCATTCTGGCCATCAATGAGGTCGGGACGTATCTCGCGGCGGTTGTATTGGGGGGTGGGGGATTTGCTCGGAGGGGGATTTCCGGGTCGGGGTGAACCGGTAGTCGGACTCTGAGCAGTTGCTGGGCTCGTGTTGGACTCAGGGTACCCATTTATGGGGTCCGAGGACCTGTGGCCTCTACAGTGGGACCAGTTGTCCCACTGTCGAGTCGTTCTCTCTATTTGAGGGATGTCACAGGTCTAAAGTCCTCTCGCTCCACCTCCTCGTGGTGGACCCTGGGAACACACAAGTCGTGTGTTGCTAACGGAGCGAGGGGCATTAGTGTGTCCTGCGAACGACCAGGGAGGTCGCCGCAGGGCCCTATACCGTAAACCGGTGGTCATGTTTTACCGGAGCGGGGGAGCTTGCCTTTATCGGCCGGCTCTGCGAGGAGGATAAACCTCTATAAAAAGTCTCTATCCCAAGCTTTCGGAACGTGGCGATGGGAAACTCCCGGAGTAAGCGCCGGGGGTGGGCGGTGGATGCACTCGCTCATGAACGTTGTACAACCTCGGGATACCTGCCGACCTCCCGTTGTATTTAGGCTTACCGGGGCAAGCGGCTCTGCCCCGGTGGACATTTCTTCCCGCGTATGGTATATAGGGTATCGAGTGAGGCGCCCCCAGAAATGGGGGTGTAGTAACCAGGCCCGCTAATGAAAAATATGGATTCCTATACTGTTGAGCCTCGGAAGACTTTGGAAGAGGTTTTGGAGGGTACACCACGACCGGAAGTAGTGGAGGAGGGAGCTGTGGCGGTTTTAGAGCCGTCACAGGTTATGGGGCCCCCGGCCCCAGTTGTGGAGGACCGGCCTAAGCTGCGGCCCGTGAGGGGAACTCTACCTGGGCCTGGTCATCGACGGCCGCTGGCGTTTCGTCGAGCACTTCCAGCTCCTCGCCCCCCGATTGGAAAGGGCAGCGGCCGCCCTTGCGCGACTGCTGCCCAATATCGGGGGGCCTGAGTCGAAAGTCCGCCATCTCTATATGGAGGTGGTGCGGTCGATTGCCCTTTATGGGGCCCCCGT
>CM052138.1:545728-565299 GCA_028454255.1 Halictus ligatus
CCCCCCCCCCAAGGGTACCCATTAATGAAACATTACAAGCAAAAATGAGAATTTGGGAATTATATTATCAATATATACATATCACAATTTAAATAAAATTATATTTGTAAATATAAACAAAAATATGTTTATAAATATATTTATAATATATTTATATATTTTATTTTTTGTATGTTTACAAATATTATTGTTGCTGTATTGTACAATATTTAATATGCAAAAAAAGAAAGTTGAAGTGTCCTCTCCAAATCTCTTATAAAATTACTCAGCTTATTTGACTTGAAGTACAGATACACTGAGAGTTTTGTTTTAAACATGTTTCGGCTTGAACGATTGTTGGAGTGCCTGAGGCCGGGACCACTCAGAATTAAGCGCTGAGGAAAGTGGTGGAGAGAGCAGGTGATATTCAAGCGAGGTGAGATTCAAACGGTGGTGTTTGTCGTTGGTAACACGGCTGTTTACGCACGTTCGTAACGCGAAAACACTTACGAAACGATCACCAACGGCGGAACACCTTCGTTTGAATGCTCCCTTTTTATGCCAATACTGAGCAAAACATATAACAAATTTTAGTGACTTTAAAAGATATTAAAACTTAATCGAAAGCTGAAATGTCGTAAATTGAAATTAAATAAAAAGAGTGACAGCATGAGAGTGTGAGAAAGAAGGCGACGAAGGTGCGACGACCGTGAACTCCGTATGTATGCCGATTCGCATGTATGTTGCTAGGACGGTCGGCCTAGTTAAGTCTAGTTGTAAAATTAAAATTTAGGCATTTAGTTTATGCGTTGACCATACGATAGTTTGGAGTCCGAAGCTTGGACTTACTTTAGTAATTGCTCTGCGGAGGGGCAACAAAACAAATCCCGCTTACCTTCCTACCCTCTTCGTGTGCAGCGCAAAGGGAGATGCAAGATAGGTTCTCTTGAAAAAAATGGGCTGGGATCACGGGCGGCAGAATAGTTTCGGTTACGGTAAAGAGAACACCAGCTTCGAGAGAAGTCATTTTTCGTGGGTAGTAACGGAGAGAGAAAACGTAAAGACGTACACGAACATTCTGTTAGGCCCGTGGACTCGTTGACGTATCTCGCGAGTGTCCGGGATGACAACAGTGAGGAAAGAAACACGTGAAAATCTATGCATCGTGCTTATTAATCATAAGCCATTATTTCCAATCCCAGTGTAGCTGGTAAAGGAGGCGGGGCGATGTAACGGCAGACGATGGATGTATTGCGTCTGTTCAATAATAAAATATCGAATTTCGGTAGATCGCGCACCAACACACACGCGGCCCGATCGTGTGTTTCGATTAACAGCGCCACGTTTATCCGTTGCGATTACGAATCGATTCGAGCGTAACGGAGCATTATTCTTGATTCCAGCCTCGCACGGTATACAAGTATTTCTTTTGCTCGCTCTTAGAACGTACGACAGTGTTACCGCGCCTATCGCGTTCTGTTAACCGTTCTTTCCGCATTAAGTGTTCGGAAATTCATGCTCTCGTGCATATCGCGGGACGATTATCCACCACGTGCGTATCGCGATCTTTTCGCAATAAAGACAATTTTATCAAGGATCAGTGATCCCGTGTTCGTTCAACCACTCCCACTGCATATCCTCGTCAGGATAGTTCCAGCTACCCCTCATCTCCGCCACGCGCAAACAGCGTCATATTGATGACTGTGAGATGTGAGACCACATGATGGGCCAAGAGTCGTATGAGTTGACTGTAGGAGGTGTGACTACATGATTGGAAGGGTGCCACATGGGTTGGCTTTGTTTTGATGTGCCAGTAATGGACTAAATATTTGATATTGTTGTCTTGAGCTCACGGTGTGTCAGAACCGCTTGGCCGAATTGTCTATTTTCGTTTCATCGGATTATCTGATTATGTTTCATCGAGAATCGGTTAAGATTGCCCACATGACATTGAACACACATTTATACTGCTTTGACACAGAGTACATGGCGAAAATAGCAATCAGAGCTCAATCGACATTTTTTCAGAATGGACGAACGGGACACATCCGGATGGAGAGTGTCCTAGCGAATAGGAATCGCCTCTGACGACACGCCCATTATTATGTGTGTGTGGCCCGTCCGCCACGAACGGGGTTCCCGACCCTGCCAGGTGGACCGGCGGTCACCATGGACCTGAAGGGGGTTAGCCGTGGACTCCTTCAGGACCCCGGACCCTGCGCAGGGAGCAAGGCGGATCCAGGAAATTATGACGTCGATGTATTACACCGCCATGCCCCGGAGACGATTCGCCCTCCGGAGGACTGCGTACTGGTGGTTCGACGGCACTGCGGGGCTCCGCCGAGCTTGCAATATCGCACGCTGCCGGTACAACCATGTGCGCAGGAGAGCCAAGGCCGACGTGTGGCGAGATCCCGTAGGTATGGTGGACTCCAATACATGGGGGCGCCCGTAAAAACTTGTCCTGAATAAGCTGCGAGCGTGGACGCCCCCGGCGACGGAGTCTATGGATCCCTACTTATTCGAGGGGGTGATGGTGACATCCCTCTTGCCACGAGCTCGAGGAGGCGATGGTCAGGGTGCGTAGGATGGGCCACAGGGCACCGGGTCTGAACGGGGTGCCGGGTTGTGCATTAGACTTGGCCATAGAGGGAGGGCTCGCCCCTGAACTCAAGCGGCTGTATAATGGCTGCCTGAGGGGGGGGGGGGGGAGATGAAGAATCTCGGCCTGACCCTTGACAGCCGCTGGTGGTTAAACAATCACTTCGACCCGATTAAAAATTTAACTTCTTTATTATTAATTTTTTTATGAGATTTTCACCAATATATTTGTGGTATTTGTTATATTATATTTTTTATATTTGTGGCATGATTAAAATGATACCAAATGCGATATAATTCGGACCACATTCGCACTAATTTTCCGTTAATGTAATTGTTATGGGAAGTCTTCCATCGTTCATTATACAACTAAATATCATCGGAATTATATCATATTTGGTTTCATTTTAATCGGAAAAATGCCACAAATATTTTGGTAAAAGTTTCATAAAAAAATAACAAAAAATAAAGAAGTTTTGTAATTGGATTAGTTGTGGTCTTCTGATCTTACACCGATATAGTCGTCAATATTATGGCCGTGACGCACAGTGGTTCCGAATGGCCAAAAAGTAGTAAAAAATTTGTAAAAACGAAACTATCCAACGAATTTGTTTGAAAATTTGTGGAGAGATTGCCACAGGTGCAAAAGTTGTTAACATTAAGTAATATGGGCTAATCGGAAATCTCTGGTTTCTGCTCATTTCTTATTTATGGAAGCATACAACAAATCTTTTAATAGATTTTGGTCTGGCACTGACAGTTTTGGCAAGGTATAATATTGATTTAACTTTGTGTAAAAAAATGTGAGACTCTTCCAAACTCTTTCGCCGCAACTCAAGTTTAAATATCAACTTTCAGAATTTCCAAAAACGAATCGCACGGAAGTTACAATTATGTGATGTTTCAGATGAAATTTTTTAGGGATATATCATTTGTAATGAAGAAAAATGTGAAATAGTTAGAATTAATGGTTTAAATAAAAAAATTTAATAATAATTTCTTCATGTTAAGTAAACGAATCTTTTGTTCATTAGTGAAATTTTTAAGGGATATTTAGGTGAGAGGGGTTAAAGAAATGTTTATATCGTACGATGATTTGACAGACAACAAAATAAAGTTTATTAATAACAACAATCGACAACTAAGAATCAATAACAAAACAGGACAAAACGAGAAAACTAGAGTCAACGAAGGAACGCGAACCAAAATACGTTAACGTGACTATGCGTATTATACCGTTCGCGATAGGTTGACTACTCTCTGGAGCGTTACGTTCTCCGCGAGAATCTAAGGCTTTTTCTCCCTAGCTCGGTTCCTGAGGCGCATTAAATAGTCTCCTAGAAAAACCGTTAAAATAAGGGGAGGTTCTCCACCCCCACAAGGGTATAGAGAAAGTTTCCTCCCCCGAAATATTGCATCCGGGGACTTCACTCTTGAGGGTTCTGTAACGGTCGAGCCGGGGTTCTGGTAATCGTCACTCAAATGACCAGGCCCTCAACCCGACCTCTCATGGTACGCACTTGAGAAGGGTGGAATTTCCGCGTCCGAAAATTCCACGTTCCCACGCACATGGTCGCCACATATATATATTAGATTGTAAAAAAATGTGATATCCATACGTATAAAAAAATATTTAATAACAATTTTTTATGTTAAATAAACAAAGTTTTCGTTCACTGGACCACTGTCGCAGAAATGCAACAGGCATTTTCCTGGCAGTGGTTTAATGAGCGTTATAAAAATAATTTATATAACAAAAAAATTATTAATAAATATTTTTTTATACATGAAGAATTAATACATTTTTCTTTGTGATTTAGAAATATTCCTAAAAAAATTCAAAGTATCAAATACACCATAACTTCAGCACAATTCATTCTTGGAACTTCTGAAAGTTGATATTTAAACTTAAATTGCGGCGAAAGTGTCTGGAAGGGCCTCACGATTTTTTACCAGTGCCAGTTGATAGTTTAGGCTATTTGTAATAATCCATATGATTTGTAGACCCTTAAGTATTCAATTATAGGCGGAGTAATTACTATCATTAATACCGAAATCGTTAATACTATCAATTAATATCTAACATAACTATCGCACTGAAAACTGATGAATTCCTGGGAGAGAAGAAAAGGCTATTTACCATGCGTATATCTCCGTAAAAATTTTTGTTTAAATCTGACTTTGGCACATAATGCACGCACTATTAGGTTATACAAAAATCATTTTTGTTTTATAAAAATCGAAAATTTATAAAATGGATTTTTTGCCGCTTTGGCACCACTGTGCGACGGCTCTCGAGCTTCGACCACACACTGCGGTCGTGTGAGTTTTTCCACTGACTTCAATTTGTAAGCTAGGCACGGTCATACAATGAGAATATACTGTACTAATTACTGAAGTACACAACAACGATTATACGACTTCAATCCTCAACTTCTTACAACTTACTCTACGACTTTCAGATAACGACTGACTCCTCCAACTCATCGCTCGCCTAGCAAGAATTCGGTTTTCCCCACGCTTGCCCCTTCCACAGGTTTTACCATGCCCAAATATGGGCAGATGAGTCGAAGGCCCATCATCTTTCGTAACCCAACGCTGGTCAATGTCGCTTTAATGGCCTTCTCTGTATGAGTGTCCTACAGTGTACCTCTACAGTTTACCTAAAGTCTATATCTTAAAACTATATACCGGGTGCCTGAATATTCCCGATACCACACATATTAGAGTGATCAAAAAATAAAACGAACATTGTCAATCCAGACTAATTTGTTGATAAACTTACCTTTACGACGACACTGTTGGCAGACCGTTTGATGAGATCGATAATTTCCTCGCGTGATTTATCATCAACGTTGATTCCATTGACCTCAATAAGTCTATCACCGGGTAACAAGCCAGTGTCGTTGTTATGTTGCACCAGAGAACCGGGTTCAGCAAAAATCACCGATCTCATTTGTGTACCAGCCCCTCCCGCGGCTCGTTCTACCACAACAGCGCGACGCAAAGAAAACCCGAAATCGTTCCGCGGTGGTGGTTGCCGATAAATAATCAGTTCTCGAGGTTCGGGCAGTTCCAATGGAACAATTTCGGGAAGATGTAGTTCAACACCCAGTTCCTCGAACGATGTCGTCGATCGCCATCTTGCAAAACCTTGGGATTCTCCAATTGGCGACAGACTGAAAGGTGGCGTGGCGAAACTCGAATTCGTCGTGTCCGTTAAAGAATCTGCCGATGGACTAGCACTGGTTACCACCTACGGTCACAACAAGAAAACAAACATTTAGAATGGTTTCGAATTTTTCATTTCAATTTTAGCCACAATATTTAATGATTATCCGTGTCTTTATCTACTTATGTACATAGTCATTCGACAAAAGGGACAATACAGCGAGTTCGACCACTTTTTGCAGAAATTCACATCGGCTGAATTTCGAGGGCATCTCTAACAAGAAAAGATATCAAACCACTTTTGATAAAAAATTCTTTATAGTTAGCTTTCTGTTCGTTAGTAAAAATACATGTCAAATATTTTATTTTTTGATTGGCAGTTGTCTAGGTTATAGCGGGTGAATAAGGTCCTAAAAGCTGAAGATAAAAAGTATATAAAGGTGGTCCGTTTATCTCGAGACAGGACAATATGTATCATCTCGTAAATCATAGTTTCTTTTAAAAATAATTGGGTTTTATGTATAATAAAAGAGATAAAAGTTGTTGGATTTCAATTGAGTCGTTGAAAGATCACATTCAGTATTTTGGTAGAGGAGGCTTGAAGGTCATACAAAGGGTAACTTGATGTTTTTAAGCTGAAATCTGCACTCTTCATTATTACATTATACTCGCAGAAGAAAAGTAAGCAACTATGTTCTAAACATTTTTTCGTCAGTCGCTAACTTTTTTGACAACGTCCGTTGTTCCAAATTTGATAGTCGGAAGGCATACACTGGATTCCCGTTATAAGGCAGTATAAGCCTCGAATTTAAAAGTCAGTGGAACTACCCACATCACTGCGGGGTATACTCTGAGAGGGGCTGAAGCTCGAGAGCTGCCGTCGCTGAAGAGTGTAACATAACACGGTCGAGTATATTGGTGTGAGACCAGAAGACCACGACTAATTCAATAACAAAACTTCTTTATTTTTCATTATTTTATTATGGGACTTTGACCAACATATTCGTGGCACTTTTCTTATGACAATGATACCAAATTTGATATAATTCCGATATTTACTTGGGTAATGAACGATTAAAGTTTCGGACGCAAAAAAAAACAGCAAAAGAATGGAAAAGGAGGAAATTGATACCAAATATTATCATTAATATTATCATTATTAATTACTATTATTAATTATATTATTATAACCATTATTATTATCATTCAGATCATATTTACACTAATTTTCCGTTAATATCATTGTAATGGAAAGTAACTTTCATCGCTCATTACACAAGTAAATATCATCGGAATTATATCATATTTGGTTTCATTGTAATCAGAAAAATGCCACGAATATCTTGGTGAAGGTCTCATAAAAACATAAGGAAAAATAAAGAAGTTTTGTAATTGGATTAGTAGTGGTCTACTGATCACACACCGATATACCCGATCGTGTTATGTTACACTCCTCGTCGCCAACGGCTTTCAAGCTTCGCTATCAGTTTCTACGTGCAACATTGTATCAGAGAAAGGAATTTTCTCAGCCTACTCTTCACTGTCTATTAGTATGTCACAGGTTTATGACTTATAGACGGATAGTGACATTTATATTTCCTGCGTGCACTGTGTATTTCAAATACCACAACCGCACAACTGATTTATATCGGGAATTCATTGTACAGGTTTGTTTAGTCAGAACGGCAAATGACCAGGAAAGATAACAGCAAATTAAGTGCGATGACTACAATCCCATTGGTCCTGTGCTGTTTTGACTACCAAATAGCAACGGACCGTAAGTGCGCAGTAAACCGTCCTTCAAAGTGCATTGAATCCGGTAGTCAACACTTTAAACATCTTAAACCTTAAATTATAAATAAAAATGCATGTTTAAAATTATAGAATGATTATAATATGATTCTTCTAACTTCTTTTTCCTAACTTGTTCTTTTAATAATTTAGTGATTTGTCTGGGAAAGTTAGTGACTAACGAAAAAATGCTTGGAACCAAAGCTGAGTACATTTCTCCTAAGAATATAATGCCATAACAAAGAGTTATAATGGCATAACAAAGACTTCCATTTAAACATATAAAGTTCCACTGCATATGACCTTCAGGCCTTTAAAACCAAAAAATTTGTTGCGACCATCCGATTACCCGTTCGAAACCCAGCAATATTTATCTGAAACATCTTTGAAAACTGAGTGTTGTTTACAACACAAGATGCTCCACGCAACTGGAACAGGATGTACCTTTTAAACAGTTGGGAATAGGAGAAAATGTTATAAGTAAAAGTTGAATGGTGTCAGACGGTGCATAATATGCAACTAATTTTATACACTTTTGTGCATGGGTGCATCAGAAAAATACAACTGCACCTTTTTAAAATGGAAACCCATGGAAACGCATACAGCCCGTAAATGACTCAAGACGGAAGTACTCCAAAAATATTTTCTCGAAAAATGATTAAAAAATAGTTCAAACATAGTTAAAAAATGTCTTCACAATGACGTAACAATAATCATACGGTTAGAAATTGAAAAAATCTGATTAACAAAAAAAAAATTAGCCCGGAGCGGGATTCGAACCTGGTCCAAAAAGTCTTCAGCGGTTCTGCAGTCGGAAACCATAGCTGCTGCATCAGCCGGTGCCGTTGAAAGTACCTTCGAAATATTGGGATATACTCTGCATAATATAATTGTCGTTTTCTGTAGTATGCAATTTTTAAAGTCTGGACGATGTTTCTCTGAACTTAGGGATGTTTAGTATCACATAATATATATTTACGATAATTATAACTTAGTATTTTGCGGAAAAAACGACGAAAAAAATGGTTTTTATTTTTTCCCATTATTACGCACCAGTCGCAGGAATTTGAAAAAAATTGAGCATAATACTTAGGACAATATCCCATTGCTAAATTAATTCTGTTCTAGTGTCTCTTCGATTTCCATATGAAATCTGCATTTTTTCGATTTTTTTCGTGTTTTTCGATTTTTACAACTACAGTTTGCAACGGAAAAATCTAAAAACGATTCAAAGTATGTGGTTTGGTGTCCGAAATGTGTCAGGGTTTTGTTTTCAGAATTTTAAATTGTCATTAAATGAGGAAAATAGGCCCAAAACTGGATTTTCGTTTTTCCTCTATAACCCTTACAGATGAGCTATTGGGCTAAAACTTGGCTGAGAAGTGTCTTTTTTGGTAGGCTATCGAATGGCGCAAATTGGAATAAAATCCCAAACCAGGCTATATAGCCGTTGTCGAAACATTTTAGCTGTGTCGGCAGTAAAGACGAAACGAGGCTTTCGTCACTTTAATATGATTGCGTTACAATGTCGCCTTGTAATTTTGAACCGCCTGGAAGAAAATTGTTTAAGGTAGAACCGTTGTTAGTTTGCATTGAAGTGTTAAATCCAACGCGCAACCGTGTCGTGCTACTGTCATGACGGATGACAGGGTGATGAGATACATATACATTTTGATTAGACGGTAGATTAGTATTCTTTCAGGAATTCGTGATAGGCAGAAGCTTGTTCTGGATTATTTTCCAACATATTTTACAAATTATAAAAAGATTTGACAACAATGTTACGAGAAAATCCGATACCGATAGGCGGCTCAGTGTTCATAGGTAACCGTTTCACGTATTTACCATCCGACGAGCGGGAATAGGTTTTTATGAAGTTTTCTTCGCACTTCTTATATTCTTCAGAAAGGAAGTTTACTCGTGGAGTAGCCTCCACTTCCCAAAACTTTTGTAAAGTTTCGTTAATTTTTGCGTGAACTTCTGCATGCAGCGCATGCCCTGGGAGGGGACCTGTCAATAGCCATCGAAAAATGGTGTTTTGTGCTCTTAGAGCGCCTTGTTCGCCTTTACGTACACCGTCTAATAAAATCGAACTATAATAGTCAGCACCGATAATCAATTTTATCGGAGAATGCCGCGAAATGAATGGGTCAGCCCATTCCCTATTTTGCCAATGAGTCCACTGATCTGGATTAGCAGTCGAATAGACCTGATACGCGGTGAGGCGTTTTAATATAAGCGCGTAAACGTTTATAACGGGTCCTGTTCCGTGACAGGATTCGACCAGCAGATTCGCTGCTGAGTTTAAAATAGCCATATGATTCTTAGAACCAGGATCGATTAAAGCGCGAATTTGTACACTACGTCCCGCACGAGTACTAATTTTTATCCCTGCGTAGTTAGGATAATCTGTTTTGACCAGGTCCGCGTCGAACCGAAATGGGTTTGTACATCCGACGTTTGCACGCTTGAATTACTGTTGATACTTGGAACCGGAGTATCATTCTACGAAACGATAGAATTTGAATTTCGACTTGTCCCAAAGTCGTTCCCGTTTACCGATTCGCGGTTAGTACCGACTGATTGCTCTGGGCTTGATCTGTGATCGGAATAAAAAAGGGTGTGATGTTTCCTTTTTTATTTTAAGCAGCCCCGTTAGCTAGAACAGTTCGACAGAAAATGACCGTGAAGGAACTGGGTTGTCGGGAGGCGGGTGCCTTCAAATAATGTTCTAAAATCAGGGTAAAAATGACTGAGTCGTTTATTTGTACAGTAATGTCGTGGAGGCGTCCGGGCTAGTTCAACTAGCGCAATTGAACTCTGATGGGCTACGACTGAACTCTAACTAGACTAGCTCGCGTCGGTCCTTTCGAGGAACTTCCATCAATCAGTGAATTTTGCATAAAACGCCCAGGTTTCAAGCCCTACATGCGTGAGAAGGGTGAGCGTGTCGTTTTGTTAAAAATCTAATTTAGGTGATGTAGCGGGGTGTCTTCCGAGTCCCGTGCTAAGTGCGGTACGTGACTGCTGGCTTACGTCCACGGGCCCAGCTTTCCCGGTTGATAGAAAACAGGCCCGCGTCGCTGGGACACTCTCAGCTGGAGACCCATCGACTACCCAAAATTTATGGCGTCCACTTGCGCTATTGAGTTCGTCGCTAGGAACTACAAGAACAGATCTGTCCGCAAACCATAAATCTTTCTTGGTACTGGTGCGCCGAAGATTTCTCTTCCGGCGTCCAGCTAGCTGCTACAACCGCTTCGCAAACGATTAAAACAACGCTGATGATCATTTTATACAAAGATCGCGCTGCAGTACGCGGAAACACATAAACCGTTCTTCCTATTACGGACGCGAACTCATCTACGATCGGAGCGGTGATCGAACAACGCAACGCAAACGACGAACTAAGACCGATCACGTTCGCGAGCCAAACATTATGCGGTCCGGAGCTGTCATATTTTACTGCCGACAAAGAACTCCTAGCAATCGTATAGGCACTGGGAAAGCTTAGACCATATCTTTATGGGGCTAGGATCGTACTGCTAACCGATCACAAAGCCATTACGTTCCTCATGCACAGCAAACTGCTGAATCAATATCTTACGCGGTGGATATTATCCATACAAGACTATCATAGATAGAGATTCAGTACCACCCGGGAAAGAACAAGATTCCAGCAGATATAATGAGTCGTTTGTACAACACGCCTAGCGGCGACAGGGCAGATCGAGAAACACGCGACTAAAGGTCGAATCATACTTGCCGGGACCGGATGATTTTACGGCCGGACTCTTGGGCTAATGCCGTGTTACCGAAAATCGGATGCCTTCGTTCTGGACGTTGGATTATTCCATTCGGCCGCCGTTTAGCTTAGAGTCCAGCAAGCGGCTGATCATTATCAGATGGCCTTTCGAGAGCGCGTTGACCGTTCCCTGTTGTGCGTGGCACAAAAAAAAAAGATTTTTCGGAGCTCTACAGCTCATTAGGTAAACTATCGGTATCTCTTCTCTACAACATTATGAAGATAGGAATCGTTCCTGCCTCTTTGTGAAAAAGCATCACACATCCTTATATATTAATATAAATTATACATATATTGTAAAAACGAGAATAGTTGTTTTTTTTTAAGGAAGTATCCACGTTAGGAAGGGGATCATGCCATGTGAATTCGATCATTTTGTGGGGACTATGTATTGAATTTTGATGACATTAAAATATGTTGTGGTCCAAGTGAAAGTGGAAGAAATCCGAAACAATACTCCCAAAAGTGTCCGATATCACGTAGAATGACTCAATTACATGATAATTTGTAGAATAAGAAGAATTAATTCCACATAAATAGCATCATGTTGTGTTACGACACGAAAAAATGTATATGGAAAACTTCTGAATTCTTGTCCATAATGACCTAAAAATGATTAGATGGAAGGTTCCCTGGCAAGAATGCGATGGCGTATCTATATCTTATCCAATGAGACGAGACAGTGGATGTAAACATAGCCACTCGAGTGCGACAGAGTTGAAGTTACCCTTATAAGATAATTAGCAAAGGACACACGCTGGGTGCTTCACTGCCTCGGTCTCGTTGGACAGAGCATAGGTACGAATGCGCGGCCGATTGGATCAGAGTGCAAGGGACAGGCCTCGTTTCACACGTACTTTCGGCTACAGTCGAAATATTGGTTACAGCCGTCACGCATACTATGTAGCGTGTGACGTCGGAGCCAAAACGCTAGGACTACGGGCGCGGCTGAAATGAGCATAGGCAGACCTAATGATAGACTCCCCAAAAAATGGTGGCATTGTAAAAATGGCGAAATTAAAATGGTTTGTTTTGTTTCTGTTGCGTCGTAAAACCTTACGTATGACGCGACAAGCGCGTGACCAAGGCCAGGTATAAAAATCTCCATCGACGACGTACCGACCATGGACGTCATAAATCAAAAATCCTTCCGAATGTACCTACCAATTTCGTCATTTTTAAGCCTGCTAAAAGCAGGACATGTTGAACCTTGTACACCGTTAGCGTACTAAGATTTATAACCGTAGATACTTGCGAACCAAATGTTGTACGTGTACTTCCACTTTTCCAATTTTCCACTATTCCCACCACCTTTTGAACACACCTTGCAACCAATGAATTCTAATCATTTTAAACTTGTTCTCCGGAGTTTTGACATATAATCACTTATAGGATATAACATATAATTTAACAATGCTAAAATTAATTTGTGAACTTCGAAAATGGATTCTGTTCGAATACTGTCGTGGCACCTGGCGGCCGGAGAGCACCGGACAGAGATCGGATGCCCAATGGCTTGCCGGATGATCTACATCGGATTGTCACCGGATGCCCAGCTCTCAGCGGATGCAATGGTATCCCCGGGGTATAGAGGGGAGTAAACTGTTCTGGTGTTAGGTAGCAAACTCCCGCTGTGTGCGGCTCTTAGCGTTTGTTGCGAGCATCTCGAGCGCCTCTTAAGTGGCCTTGTTAGAGTTCCGGTGCGTATGAATTAGGGCGTGGTAGTATTCATACTAGGATTCGTCTCCTTTAGGGTCGGATCATATCTGACGTCGCCGGACCGTTTTCCCGCCGGACTCTAGGCCTAACTCTATGTAAAAAAAAATTCCGTTGCTTCCGTGACAGAATTTCGACTATTTCGACAGAATCCCACCGGCGGCACGTGGACATCGGACACTACCCAGCTCTCAGCGGATTCGTAGGCATACCCGGGGGTAGAGGGGAGTAAACTGTTCTGGTGTTAGGTAGAAACCCCCGCTGTGCGCGGCTCTTAGCTTTTGTTGCGAGCGTCTCGAGCACCTCTCAAGTGACCCTCCGAAGGTTCCGACAGATATGGTGCATGGAAATTCTGTCGTGTTCGGATATGATCCGACCCTTAAGTGACTTTCCGAATGGCAGCAGAAGGACGAAAAACTGCGCCCCTAGGCGAACAATGCAAGCAGCAAAACAGAAACGTCCAATTTCGATACCATCTCCGCAGCACTTTTACGCAACGATATTATATGTGAGACACACGGAATTTACGCGCATGTCGGTGGAGATAAGACCGACAGGCTTATATCCGAAAACTTCTATGTGCAAAAACTATACCAACATGCGAGGAAACATGCGTCAAAATCTAGAGACATGCTGAGGAGAATACCAAAGTGCTAGCAAGAAGGAATATATCACGACCTACCCTACGTCTGCAACCCGCAGAGCAACCCAGTCGGAAGAGTAAATCGCGAAATCGGACGAATCTTCCGCACATTGGCGGCGCATGCGCATGCTTTATGGGCAAAGCGGGTCAACGTAATCGTGACCTGCTGCAACGAGGTGATGCACTACAGCACGAAGTTCACGCCAACGGAACTCCTGCTGAAGGAAAAACCCGAGCGACCATGGTTGAAATGGTTCCAACATGTAGGGGAGAAAAGGAAAACAGGCGACGAGCAGTACAACACCAAGCTGCAGCTCGCGTTCCGACAAATGTCGCAGAAAACACGTAAACGGTGCGAGCGAGCTAATGCAGAAAAAAGGCATATAGAATATGAGTTGTTGTTAAAAACAAACCCGGTATCGAATGCCGTCGACCAGGAGACCGCTAAATTCTTTCACCTGTGTGAAGGTCCATACGATGTGGTGAAGAAGAAAGGACCGTCGACTTCTGTGCTAAGAAAACCACAAACAAAATAAATCCGTGGCACATTCCATATATTGTGTCTACGCCCTCACCACCAGCCAGAGAGGGACCAAGATACCAACAGTACATCCGCCGGACAGATCACCAGGATCGAACCGATGAGGGTTTCCGAAAAAACCCCGAAATCGTCCCAAGATATAAGGACGCATCACATCATGTGAAGGCAAATTCGCTACTCAACTGCCAAAATAGAAGGACTAGCACCTAAACGTGGAGGAAACGGTGCTACGCGCCTGGGGTGGCCATGCAGATCCACATAAAAAACAGGTGCTGGCGTAGACCGAAACGCCACGAGAGGGACTAGCGATGCCAAGCCGAAGATGAAGAAGCCTTGGACGCGGAACGACGGCGGACTGCAGAAACCCCCAACCAGAGGAGAAGCTGTCGGGTGTACCCGAAGCCGGGATCGCAGAGGCAGTCGTCCTGGAGCTATCCTGGAAGGAGATCCCAGAGAAACCGCTGGAAACCCACGAGACTCTGACTCCGGACGACCTAGAAGTGTCATGGAACGCGAGCCGATGAGAGGAGGACCCCACGGTAGGGATATCGGACGTTAATCCACGTGACCCATTCGGCCTAATGACCCTCACGAAGAGTTTAATCGAGGAGCTGCTCGAATCGCCAGCGACAAAGAAGTTAAGCGACACGGGTTCGCTGCAATACTCCCCGTGCTCCATAAAGTGAAAATTTTAGTTACATTATGTTTAGCCGCCGAAGTAGTGAAGTTTTAGTTCCCATTTCGTTTTCACCAAACCAATATTTTTAGTTTTACACGTGCAGTGGCGAACAATGATTTTTAGTTGTTATTGTCGAACAGACATTTCGGTTCTTATTAATTTTTAATTCTCATTTCGTTTTCGCCGAACCAGTGTTTTAGTTTCATACGTGCAGTGTTACCAAACATTCAGTTTAGTTTTTAGTACGCGTCAAGTATTTTTTGTTGTAATTGCATACAATGCCAAGTCAATGGTTTCATTCCCATTATCAGTGTTATAATAGAGCTTTCAGTTAGTGCTAATTTCGGACAAGGCGAAGTTCATTTCAGTTGCCTCCTAGTCCCATGCGTAAGTTCCTTTCGTGTCTCGCCAATTGAGGACATTACAAACCAAAGAAACTAATTTTAGTTTATTTTACGCGTCGATACAAGCTTCGTCGTGATTATATTGTAACAACCTGCGTGTTTTCTTGGGGGCCGTGTTTCGAAATTCCCAGAGTGCATGTAGACTGCGTTTCTGCACTGGTAATCTCGAAAGTGGAGGGGGGGGGGGGGGGGTAATATGTAACCGTGTGGGTTACATATCGATATCTCGCATATATCGAATATCTATATCGACTCCACCATAATACTCCGTTACGTCACCCGCGAGTCCTGACAAAGAAAAGGACCGCAGATATCGTGCAACGATCCCCCGTCTACGTCTGAAAACGGTACTAAAAGTACGCCTTCGCGAGGTGTCCGTCCAACGAAACCCGGTATGCATTTGAGGAGTCACAATCGACCCGGCAGCAATAGTCAAATTGCCTATTCTGTCCGCAATGCAACACTGTCAGCGACACTTACACCCTCTGTCCCAAAAATAACCGGAATGACTCTAGTTTAGCGAAAGTAGTGGCGCCATCTGTTAGTCAGAAATTTATTTATGAATTGTGAGCGTTTTTTACCAATTTGCAAAAATTTCATTACATTTCGTTCAGTAGAAGCCAAGATAGGACGCATTTAATGATAGTAGTTCGTATACATCGGTCGAAAAATGAATAAGGAACGAAGAATCTCCAACAATCTCCATACAATGTGATTTTTTGACCAAACATCACATTTTTCTGCATCAACATCCACCGTATTCACCCGATTTGACTATGACTATCGAAATGATTTTGTCAAGATTTTTTAACTACTTTTGATTCTGTATAGCCATTCCGATTATTTTTGGGACAGAGGGTGTAATCACAGCTCCATGACTTTAAAAGTTAACACGTTAAGTTCCCAGTCCGATTTGCTTGTCGTTCCATCCAGGCCCAGACGCGGTCGTCACCGCTGACGGACAAGCCGAAACATCGGCTTGAGGACCGGAGTTTTCTATCGAGGGCCTTCCTCTCCACTTAGAGAAGAGCCTCACCCTCGCCTTGGGAAAGTGCCTGCCCTTTTCCAATTGCAATACACTCTTCTTTGTATTCACATCCTGAGTTTTCCCAAAATCCCCACTTCTTGCCAGATGATAAGAAAACGAAACGCGTGGCTAAACTATGTCTGGAATTCAACACAAAAAGTTAGCACCTTCTACAAAGAATGTAAAAGCAAACCACACCTCTGTTTACCCTGTTTTCATAAACTACATTAACTCTTTAAAAATATTATATTCTTTTTTTTTCAAGCCTTGAGTGAACAAAAACCGATGTCGCCAAAGCAAAATATTTAGTCTCACATCAGTGTGTAAGAACCGACACGCGCGGTCGTGTAATATGAACCTGTAGCGTCAGGTCGTACGCACACAAAAGAGCTCTTCTTTCGTGCAAACGGCCAACGTAATTTACGACTCTCTTTCGACGAAGCTAGTTTTGAGTGGACATTTTCCAGACCTAGTCGAAGCATGTTTATTAGAGTTTTGTCCCAAAGTCCTCAATAGCAAACTGAGACCGTCGTAAATTAAGAGACGAACTGAAGGGCACTGGAAGCAGACCCAACGGTCTATCTACACGTGGGTCAGGAGTGGGTGGCCTGGAGGAAAGTCACATCGTCCCCTCCAATCACCTCGTCGTTCCGAAAACAAACAAGCCAAGGGCGGAAGGAACAGGGGTTAGACGAAGAAAAAGAACAGCTTTGATTGGAAGGGCCCAAAGCGTGGGTTAGCCAATCAGGGATGTTTAGGATTTTTACCAGGGCAAACGAAGGCGTTAGAGAATTGGTACAGAGAGAGTCGGTCGAAAGTCGTCCTGAGATATACTTCGAGATTTTGTACAGACACAGTCGTTGAGTCGTCCTGAATAGATTGGCCGTATTGTAAAACCCGCGAGACTCGTAAAGTCTAGCACTAGTTGTACGTATTGGTATTAAAACTCAGTTCGCCCAGTACAAACGCAGTTTATTTATAGATAGACTATAACCTACCCACAAACCTAAAGTCCGCCTGAACGGAGAGTTTAACGCCGGTCCCTAGGGAATCGTATCGAACAGACACCTGTGAAATTACTTCGTTATTCATGTTCAAAACGCGCGATTGCTATGATCGGATTTTGCATGGTCACGACCACTCTGCCACTACCTCTACCGAGATTACACTGAGGCACCGCCTCGTTGCAAAGGGTGAACTCCTTGGTTGCGTACACAGTGACCGAAGCTTTATGTGTGTCCAGATCCAGATTACTTATACGAGAAATACGCCGACGGATCGAACGACATTACGTTTATCGTTCGGGTCGAATCGAAGCGATCAGACCTCGCACGATCGTGTGCACTCTGCCGTGACCTTTATTTATCCGAAGACCACTTGAGAGGCACTTGAGATGCTCGTGACAAAGGACAAGTGCCGAAAATTGTGTCATTTTCTACCAGAACTCCAGAACTGATTACACTGAATCCGCTTTATATGTCAGAATCTCGAGTCTTGTCGTGCTCGGAGTATTCTTTGATGAAGTTTTGAACGTAGAAAGGGATAGCGATAATCTACCGCCTTTTACAGCTCGCCGCAGTCGGTAAACACGTCGTAATACCCTTTCCTCCTTTTCTTCCTTATCAGCTGCCATACTTGCCTTTCCGTTTTTATACACTCCACCTCCCTTTCCCATTTTTCCCTCTCCTTTTTCTTCTTCTCCTCGCATAGTTCCCTATACCCTCTCTTCTTCTCCTTAACTTCTAACCCTTCTCCACCCTTCTTTCTCCAACTCCTCAGCTCCTCGCTCACCTTCCTTTTTCTTCTCTGCATTCCTCATCCCACCAACCTATCCTCTCCCCTCCCTGAACACCTTCATCCCTTCCTCCGTCCAACACCCCAGCAACCTTCTCCTCCCTCCCTCACCCCTCCTTGTTATCACTACCCTTTACCCTTAAGGTGGCCGGCTGGTCGACTCTGTGTAACCACACACATGCATAAAATCAATATACGTATATGAACTTGCAACGGTCAAAATCTTGACAAATTGACGCTTCAATATTGCAATGAGCAGTTTAAAAGTGGTCACTTGTGTTTCCTGAAAGTCCAATCTAGGTCTGTCCAGAGCCCAAATTGCGAATTTCTACCTGATCGTGGAGTAATTTGTAAATATATATATATATACATGCGTAAATATATATATATACTATGCATAACTATATATATACAATATATATATACATATATATATATATTATTACACATATTATTACATTTATGCGCTTCGTGGCATAAAAAAAGATTTCATTTAAATGATATTTGAATATAATTTTTATTTCTGGCAGGAAGTGAATTCCGGCTCATTTTCTTTTTAATTATTATAATGTTAAGAATAAACTGATTGAATATATAAATGAAATGATTTCTTTAGCTTTTGCATACAACTGACCGCCGTTCAAGTTTCATTTCAGAGATATTAGCGAAAAACTGCAGACGTAATGTGACAACGAGTCTTGCGTATATCTACGCGTCCGTGGCAATGTATGTGTTAGCATGCGTGAGTTGGCTGAATCGGGCTCACGAGGCAGGAATCAGTTTCACGAAACGCTTGTAGATTTACGTATTTCATGACATGGCAACAGCGAGGCGAAGGATGATACGTGGCAACCATGTCTAGTCGCTAGCTTTCTCTCTCAATTTTCGTTTCTCTCTTCCGTTACTACTCAATCTTCTTACCATCCCCAGTCGGCATTTCATATATTCTTTTTTACCGATATGTCGTAGACGCGACGTAGTTCCATAAAAAAATTTTAACCATTCCACAATTAGTTTTCCCTACTTACCGTTCGAGGACCGTTCGAGGATTGGCGTGACAGTCAAGGTCAAATGCCTACCGGCCCCCTTAAGCCACACCGTCAGGGGCAGGTGATCCGAGTCTACTCTTTCCCCAATCTCCATCCTTTCCAACCTATACCTCGTATCGTCATTTCCCAATACATAGTCTATTACTGAATTTCTTCTCTTCCCTGTAAACGTCCATTCCCCGGACTCATCTCCCTTCACGCTCCCGTTTAATATCGCCCATCCTCTCTCCCCTACATATCCACATAACGTCGTTCCTTCTGCATTTATCTTCGCATCTTTGGATCTTCTGCTTCCTTTCCCTCTTCCCTCTTCTTCCTCTCCTATCTCACACCCTTCTCTTCCTGTCGTTACATTGAAGCCCCCCCCCCCC
>CM052138.1:565399-593265 GCA_028454255.1 Halictus ligatus
AACCCCCCCCCTCTAAAATAATACATAATAAAGAACGCGTTGTGCGTGGTTCCGGATGTCGCTCGATCTGTTGACCGCGGAAATCGTCCCGCTAGGACCGACCGGACCCGCCTGGTACCGCTGCCGAGCCGGGGCGGAATCCAACATAGCTGGGGAATTCACGGTAAGTCCACGCAGTGGTCCTTCCGTATCGTATTTATCGCGAGTTGGTTCTGGATATTCTGCAGGGGGAACGACGAGGGCGGTCGACGGTGATTCTGTGCCCTCGCGTTTTCGCGAGCTCGCGGATCGTCCGTCGGACGTGTAATATCGCGTATAGTTCCCCTCGTTTTCGCGTGCCGAGTTGCTTCTCGCCTCGTGCACCTCGCTCGCACTGAAACCGTCGGTGCTTTGGGCCAAGTCATAGTATTCCAGTCAAAATACCGCCCAGAAGCCTTCCTCGGAGGAGCCGCCGTCGTTAGAAATTGCAATCGTCCGGTATTCGCGTTTACTTCTCGAGTTCCGTCGCGTAGCGTATCGCGTACTTTCCGCCGAGGGTATTCGCCATCCGTCGAAACTGAAACCGTGCCACGACAGTCAGATGGTTACCGCGCCGACCACCAGCGCACCGTGAAACTCTCGTCCCGGTGAGAGTATTCTCCCGTGCCGATTTACCGCACACGCGCGGGTTATTTTATCGATCGACAACCACGCGCTGCGAACCCTCCATCTTCTCGCAAATACTGTACGAAGAGCGCGGGCTCTGCTTGTAACCCCTTACGAAAATACATGTTTTAGAGCCCACTTTGTCTTCCGATCTTTTCAACCTGCGCGATCCGTCCCGCCGTGAGGGATGTCCTCGCTACTTCCGTGTCCGAACCCCCGACCCCTTTTACGGTTCTCGAAAGTTCGACTCCCGCCCTCAGCCTCGGTCGAGGGCGAAATTTTTCCGCGTTTCGCGTTTTTGCACCCTTCCGGTGCCTGGAACCTGAGCAGAACGCTCTTTTTCGGTTTCAGAAAATCTTCGAGAACGCGTTACTACCGGGAGGACTGCGTATTCACGGCCGTACACGGCCCGGTCTCAGTGCCCGTAAATTCCCGGAGTGGGCCCTGTTCCCGTCTCACTACGCGGCGAAAAGGCCCAACGTTACAGTATATATATGTATGTAAAAAGCATTCATTAATTAAATAATCATTATCCTAATTACGACTCCTGACGATGTGATTTCGTTAATTGTCGTTTCCAATATTCCCATTAACACGTCACGTCACTCATATGTGGGTGACGGATTTATTTTTCCAGGTTTTAAAATGAACTTTTACGTTAATATATTCACTGCACCAAATTTAAATAGGATCTGTAAAATCCAAGAAAGTTGGACGACTACCCAATATCATACATTTAATTTTTTCCAATTTTAATTTCATTAAATAACTTGTTCTGATTTTATAGAATTTTTGAAGTTTCTATTTTGGCAGTGAAAGTGTTAAACTTGTATTCTCTTCCGTACATCTGCAGCCCACCAGTGGCTCGGTACACCCTCCGAGACAACAGATTGTTTGTTGTACTGAATCTGTGTTCTTATTCGTACGCTCGTAACCTAGTTCTTCTGTTGATTCTGTAGTTGTTTTAGTTCGCGCATATTGTTCCATTAAGAAATCACATGCCTCGTCCCGCTAGCCGGAAATATCAACTGCGGAAGCTCGCCCGCGAGTACAGCCTAGCAGCGGCAGGTCAGGACCAGTTCGTTCGGTTACTGGGCGCGGAAACGGTCCCGACGATCGCACGTGTGACTAATTTCTCCGGAAAAGTGCGCGTCTTCACCGATCAATAAGAACAAATCCCCTGGAGGACGCCTGTCCGGATCACGCTGGCTCCTGTCGATCGTACGTGAGAGAGGGGCCAGTTTCAGCCCGCTGAGCATCCGAAGGACCCTCTTCCGCAGGATGAGCAGCGTCCACAACACCAAGTCTGAGCGACACAACCGGCGACCATCAGCTGAAGGGGTCTAGTCCGGTCAGAGTCAGCCAAAGGGGTCTGGTCCGGTGAGTGTCGGCCAAATAGAATAATTACGCGCGTCCGAAAGTCTCGTGTCCCAAATCAGACACGGTTATACTCGCCCGAAGCGAACCGCGGTACATAACACACAAACTATTTTGTTTCGTTCCTCGCGCGTAGTGAATTATTTCTTCTCACAATTGTGAAGATTTTTTTTTATCATTTTTGAACCAAAGAAGAATTTCTTAAGGACCCGGGGTAGTCACGTGACCTTTTAATTAAGAATTTCCATTCACAGCCTTGAGATACAGACTTAACCCTTTCGTTACGGGTGCTGCGAGACGACCTGTTTGTACGGGAGCCGACTAAATTCGGCGGCCGCAAGACGACCTGTATCAACGAGTGCCGACTATAATCGGCGTTCGCGCGACGAACCTGTGTATCGGGTGCTGACTACAATCGATATGTATGCGACCAACTATGCCGACTATTGCCGGTTAAAAAGAATCTACTGTACCGATAGAGTATCTCTTGATTTTATCGATCCATATTGGATTAAATCCTACTAGAAATATATTCTACATACGAATCAAGCTTCTGTTTTTTCCACTGGATAGTGGAATATTTGTTCCGTACAAGACGCGACTATAATACAAAACAAGAATTATAGTACAAAATTTCTCTTGAACCGTTATAGGTAATTGAAAGAGAGCGAGGGAAATTGGAAAGATTAGTCTCAAATTTTACAGTTTTTAAGTAAATTTTTAGGTTAGAAACATTTAATATTAACATTTGATCATATTTGTTGAAGCTTTGTTAAAAATTTGTTTTATATAATGTTTTTTGCGCCCTTGTTAGAATGTTACGGTGGAGTTCAAAGAGAAATCTATTTTTGTATGGATTGACTGATAGAGAATATGATTCCGAGAATAAAAACGAAAATAATTTAATTCCACTCAGAAAAAGAAGGACTAAGTGATACCTCACACTCTGAAGCAGAAAAGGATGACGAAGACAATGACGATTACTGTGACACATGGGCGTCAAAAACTTTAATCACTAAAATACATCAGTTTACAGCAGAAAATCGAGGGATTATACCAAAAATTAGCAGATCGGTAAAAATCATTGATTTCTTTCAACTCTTCGTCCGAGAAGAGTTCGTACAACTTATCGCAGATGAAACGAAGGATTATTGGTAAAAAAAATAATAATAATATGAGGGATGTATAGGGAACAATAGTTTCCGAGTTGTACTGCTTTTTTTGCTCTTTCATTTCTAATGGCACGTAACAAAAAGTTATCCGTGGTGGAATACTGGAGTAGAGATACACTTCTGCGTAGTAATGTTTTCGGAGAAATTATGGCTAGAGACCGTTATTTAAAATTGTTAGAGATGCTACATTTCAGGCATGATGTTAGAACTATCAATGATCGGATATATAAAATAAGGAACATCGTTAATATGCTCCGAAAAGCATTTAGCCACTCATTCTATCCCTACCACAAATTATGCATTAATGAAAGTTTGTTTTTATATAAAGGGCGATTATCCTTCAAACAATATATTCCTTCGAAAAGAAGTAGATTTGGCATTAAATCATTTATACTTAGTGATTGCCGAACAGGATTTGTACAAGATATTATTGTGTATGCTAATTCATCGACAATGGTCAATAGCGAGAATAAAGAAATTGGAGAGACCGGAGCAATAGTAGAATCACTTATGAAGTCCTACCTACGAAAAGACCATACCCTGTTTGTAGATAATTGATATTCGAGTTCAGCCTTGTTAAATTTATTACATAACAACTACACAAATGCATGCGGAACCGTAAGGCAAAGGGGCAAAGGAATGCCGAAGATTCATGATAAACTATGAAAAGGAGAGGCATCTTTCCGATCGTCTACAAATTTATTAGTCATAAAGTGGGTGGACAAAAAGGATGTATACATGCTTTCTACTATGCATACATCAGAATTTACAACGGTTTCTAGGTATGGCGAAAAAAAATTACTCAAGAACATAATAATTCTATGGGTGCCGTCGATATAGCACACATGGTAATAAGTACTGTGAGTTCAACGAGCAAAACATTAAAATGGTACCGTAAATTTTTCTTTCATTTATTAGACATATGCGTGTGGAATGCGTATTGTCTGTATAAACACAAAATGCGAAAAACCATTTCTCTGGCCAAGTTTCACTTAGAATTAATCCGGGAAATACTGGAAAAATATCATGAAACTACTAATTATCATCAGCAAACAGCCAATAATAATCCATTACGATTAATAGAGCGACATTTTCCTTCACTCTATGTACAAGTTTCGAAAAAGCCGAAGTAGAAGGTGCGTTGTTTGCAGTGTAAACGACAAAAGACGCGACACTAGATACGAATGCAAAAATTGTAATGTAGGTCTCTGCGTTGACCATTGTTTTAAAAAATACCATACTGAATTAAATTACTATGGCTTAGTAGAGGAAAAGTATTCAAAAGGTTTTTAAATTTATTAACTGCAAGTGGAGGAGTTTCTAATGTCGAGGAATGGATCTTGCTCACAGTTAGAAGGTATTGGTATTTAATCTTGAATTTCTCACCGATTTAACATTTAACAAATTAAATTTAAGATTACAAGCTCGATGTCATTACATCGCTCAAATGATAAGTGCAATAAATTCATTCAAAGAAAAGTTGATACTTTGAAAATCGTATCTTTTGAATATCGTATCGAATTGAATTCATTTATTACAATTTTTATAAATCCTTTCATTTCTACTGACGAAGATGGATCTTTTTTCGGTGAGGTGGTAATCCAAGATACGGAAGGCGGGGATATGTAGGGCTTCCCCAGGTATCCTCACTAAATCTATCCCGGTGACTCGCTTTAGGGTAATGAGGAGAGGGATTAAGATCTCGAAACCGAACGCCACTGGCCTCTCTCCCCCGGAAGAGAATGTATCTACTAAAATAGCAATTCATTACCAAATTAATAATGTGGCGGTTAGCATGTGTGAGCGAATGTATAAATACATGGATGCGTAAATGTACGCGTGACTCAGGCCGCACGCAATCGGTTCCAGTTGGAGGATAGAAGAATTGGCCTGGACAAGCTCAGAGCCAAGATGGGAACTATTGCATTGAGGGCTGCATGGTATCAGGGTTGCAAGGTGTGGACCCGGAACTTCTGGGGCGCGTCGTGAATACCCTCTTCCCCATGAGTGATGGGGAGGAGGGGAGGAGGGAACGCGCGCCGGGTCCGGCCATGGGATGGTCGGACGAGTTCCGGGTCACAGAGTGGGAGCTTGACCGGGCCGTCAGGGAACTCCGGGCTGGGGGCAAGAAGGCCCCCGGCCCTGACGGGGTTCCCAGTGGTATAATGGCCTTAGCCTTGGAGGTCCTCGCCCCTCCTGAGGAGCGTCATGGACGCGAGCCTGCACCGGGGAGTCTTCCCCACGGAGTGGAAAAGAGCATGCCTGGTTCTCCTCCAAAAGGAGGGGAAACCCGCAGAGTCTCCCTCTGCCTACCGGCCGGTGTGTCTGCTCGACGAGGCGGGCAAGATATTCGAACGAATTATTGCTGCCCGCCTCGTGGAGCATCTGTCGCGGGGTGGTCCCGACCTGAGCGACAGCCAGTATGGGTTCCGGAGGGGGCGCTCCACAATCGATGCCTTGGAGCGTCTGCGCCTCCTCCGAGAACAGGCTGTCTCTCGGGGCGGGGTGTTGATAGCAGTGTCGTTAGACATATCTAACGCTTTCAACGCCCTGCCCTGGCCGGAAATAATGGGGGCGCTGGACCATTTCCAGTTGCCTCCTTATCTCCGGCAGGTGGTCGGCGACTACCTTCGCGGCAGGAGAGTGGAGTATACCGGCCGGTATAACACCGTGCATCAGAGGGAGACGCACCGCGGCGTTCCATAGGGGTCGGTCCTCGGGCCGCTCCTGTGGAACTTGGCGTATGACGCGGTGCTGCGGGTTGTCCTCCCCCTGGTTTATGCCGATGGGGGGGGGGGGACTGGAGGAGGACCAGGCACCTCTGTGAGGCCGCCCTGGACTGCGTTGTCGGGCGAATCCGACGAATGGGCCTGACTGTGGCCGCCACAAAGACCGAGGCAATATGGTTGTACGGGCCTCGGTCGCGGCGGCTACCTCGTGGTCAGGACCTACGGATTCGCGTCGCAGAAACCTCCGTCGAGATCGAGCCCAGGATGAGGTACCTGGGCCTGGTCATAGACGGCCGCTGGCGATTCGATGGACACTTCGAGCTCCTCGCCCCCCGACTTGAAAAGACGGCAGCCGCATTGTCGCGGCTGCTGCCGAATGTCGGGGGGCCGGATTTGAATGTACGCCGTCTCTATATGGGGGTGGTGCGGTCTATTGCCCTGTATGGGACCCCCGTATGGCACCGCTCGCTAGGGGCCGGCCGGCGCAGCCAAGCACTCCTAGAGAGAGTGCGGCGCCGGCTGGCTCTGCGGGCCATACGGGGCTACCGCACCATCTCCACCGAGGCGGCGGGACTCCTCGCCGTGGTTCCGCCCTTCCATGTGGTGGCGGCGGAGCGGGCGAAGTTATACCACATCGCCCGCTCCTTCCGCCGCCCGTCGGGGCTGGAGCTCACGCGCGGGGAGGAGTTGGAGCTCGAGGGACAGAATCGCCAGGCCCGGACGGAGACATTTTCGGACGATTGTCCGGGCCCTCCTGCCCATATTTGACATATGGTGCGGGAGGCGGGTTAGGTTGACCTTCCGCCTCACGCAGGTGCTCTCCGGCCATGGCTGTTTTGGAGAGTACCTGCACAGAATGGGGCGGGAGCCGACGGAGCAGTGCCACCACTGCGGCGAGGATGTGGACACGGGGCGGCATACATTGGAGGAATGCCCAGCTTGGGCAGAGCCGCGCCGTATTCTTAGGGCCGCGGTGGAAGGGTGGGACCTCTCGCTGTCGACCGTGGTCGACCACATGGACGGCGGCGAGAGGTCGTGGAATGCGGTGGCCTCCTTCTGCGAAGATGTGATCTCGCAGAAGTAGGCCGCCGAGCGGGCCCGGGAGCGGGACCCGGGCTCCGCGAGGCGGGTTTGGGCGCGGAACCGACCCCCGCGCCGTCGTGTGCCCCCCACGAGGGGGGTGGTGAGGGATTGGAGGGCGTGGGGGTCTCCCCCGCGTCAACAGGTGCCCCCGGTTATGGAGGGCGGAGCATTACCGGCGCGGGGAACTGCCCCGCGCCCTATTGCGCCCCCACAATTGGGAGCGGTGAATTTGGGGGCCCGGGGTGTGAGCTGACCCGGGCCCCCGGGGGGGAGCATAGCTCCCCCCGTGATAGGCCGACACCCCCCGGACTAGTTTCCCGATGTGGGAGGGTGTCGGTCTGTCCCTCCCCGATTGGGGAGGGGGATCCGTGGGGGGTTTGGACAAAGGAAGGGTCGGGGCATGCCGGATCGCGCCTCCGACGACCCTTCCTTCCGGTGGTGGCGTCTTCTTGCCCTGGCCGGAGCTGGTTTCTTCGGGACACCGGCTCCGAGCGGGCCACCGGAGCTGTGGGTGGACCGAGCTGGGGCTCGGGAAGCCCAATCCGAAGGCTCCAGGGATGGGGACACCGGGCGGGTCCCTCCGCCCGGGGTCTTATAGCGTAGGCAATGGGGGAGGCTAACACCCTCCCTCGGGGTATGATGATAGCTGGGGGGTGTCCTGTTGAGTACTCGCGTGATCCAGGCACCTCCCCTTTAGCTTAAGTGGGCGTGAGGTTTTAGTGGGTAGCCCTTCGGGGTAGCCCCACATAACCCCGTCTCCCTCCAGGGAGCCTAATGCATTTTCTCACGAAAAAAAGGGTTGCAAGGTGTTATAAAAAATGCCCGCGGAATACCTAGTGGAGCGGCGAGCTCAATAAAATCAGGGCAAGGTCCGAGAAGCTACTGATCAGGGCCATAAAGGCCAACACCGAGGACGCCTAAAACACCTACAACAAATGTCAAAGGGACTTCAAGAGGCTCAGTAGAGTGTCTAAAAGAGGGGCATGGAGGAGATTTTGCGAAAAAACCTTCTCCCTCTTCTCAGTCCTACTCCAAGAGGGGGAACCTAGCTAACCACCTAAACGTTTAAGTCCTACCTCATCAAGGACAACTCGGGTAGTCTTTCTTCCCAAAGCGGGAACAAAAAATTACAGTACCGCCAAATTTTTTCGATTCATAAGTCACAAATCCTTTCTACTTAAAACATTGGAGCGGCTTATCGTCAGGCACGTCAGGGAGAACGCACTGATATCACGCAGTGTATGCCAGTCAGCATGCTTAACATTGCTCCATCACCTAGGTGATGTTGTAGAAGGAGCACTGGCCAACCGAGATTCCATTCTATGTGTCTTGCAAAAATTGCGAAGTCACTTCTCTATCCCTTACTATTTGCCAGAAAAACCGGACCGCCCACTATAGCGTCGAACGATAGCTCGCAGGATTAGAAAGAAATCCCTGAGGAACTTCCGTATCGATCATAGATCGATTTCTGAAGAATTTCGCGCCCGCCGAACACGACGTCCCTAGTTTCAGGGACGTGCTGCGCGCACCACCAAACTTTCCGACCCCGACGAAGGGCGCCTCGCTTCCTGGGAGCGCCCAACGGCAAACCCATGATCATTGCGTGAAAACTTCCCAGAACCACTGCACACAGACCAGACAACCCGGAGGCGACGACGCGGGACGAAAGCCCCCTGCCGAACACGAGACATTTTTTGCGGTCCTGCTGCCGCCTTATCCAGCCAGATGAAATGGGGCTACGGTGTGGGTGGTGCGGTCGTACTATGGGGAGGTTTCGGACCTCCCCCGGCCTCGAGGAGTGGTCGTTATAATATTTCGCGTATGGTTCGGAGCCCGAGGACAAATCGAGGGCACGGTCCTACATTCTAGAATTTCGCGTGCGTGGCGCGCCCCATTAGGAAAAGTCGGGACTAAGGCCTAGAGTAGGGCTAACGAGGACCCTATCGTCGCGTTACCGTGAACCTGAGGAACACTGTCGTGGTAGCTACTGTCACTGACGAATTGTCGCGTGCCGTAACGCTCATCGCTCGTCTCGCGACGACATTATCGATTCCGTATCGCGGAACGATACGTTGATCAGCTCCCGTTGCACAACCGCGGACCTAAGCGATTATCCCTTCAGGAACCAGCGGAAACGGTAAATCCACGCATTGGTTTCGCGAGTTTGTTCGGTAATTTTCACGAGTGAACGACACGCGTCTCGTCTCGTTCTCTAATTTTCGCATGCCGAGCCGGAGAACGCCTCGTAACTTACTCACGCCGGAGCCGTCGGAGTTTTGAGTTTTTCGCAGGAGCCGCAGTCGTGAGGAATTGTAGTCGATCTCATCTTTTCGCGTTTCTCGAATTCCGCCGCGAAGAGAATTTTGTATCACGTGCGTCTGACGCCGACATCGCGCCCACGGCCCCACGAGCTCGCGTAGCGCTCGTCGAACGCGTTAGCGTCCGTACCGTTCCTGGAACTATCGCCACAGTCTAATTGTAATCGCGCCGACCACCTGCGTTCCGCGAAGTTTCGCCTCGACGAACGCTTATCTCGTACAGACGTACCGCACGAGCGCGGCGATCTTTGACCGCACGGATAACTACACGCTGCGAAATCGTCACCGATTCTCCATTTTGTATGAAGAGCGCGGCCTCTCGGGCGCGGCCACGGGGTCGCACAGTTTGTAAAACCTGACCTGTAAATAACAACTAGAGCCAATTCCGCACTTCGTTGTTTCGACCTGCGAGATCCCCCCCCCCCCCGTGATTCATTGTATATTCCGATATTAAACATAAACTAAGGTACTAAATAAATTGCAAGAATAACATTGCGTAAATATAGAAAATAATATAAAACGATTGGTACTTACAGAAACGTTTATATTCATAGCAATTTGGGACTTAAAATCTTGTATAAAATCGAAGAAATAAGATAAAATACAATTAAATTCAGAATATAATACAATATATCGACTGACCTGTAAAAATTTTGTATCACCCGGATGATGTTGGGAATGATGATAATGATGATGATATTGTTGTTGTTGCTCTTGCTGCTGCTGTTGATTATGTTGAACAGATCGTTGAGGTGAAATTTGCCACGAACTTTGACAAGCTAATGTTTCTTCTTCGCTACAAGTTTCATCTTTATTTAAAGAGGTTCCCAGTCCGTGTAAATGCGTGGGTAAGTTTTGATAGGCGATCACTTCATTTTGGAGGGTATTTCTTGCTAACACGTTGTTAGGTTCTTGATAATTAGTTTCGTCACCATTTGGCAGTGCGTTCTCCTCGGTGTGTGCATTCGGTGTACTACCTACACCTAAACGCGATCCTTTCAAAATTCCTCGTTTAGGAGGCTTCGGTGGTAATGGGGGTAAATTCTTTCCCAACTGGCCTATAGCATTGGCCGAGGTCGCTGATGATAACGGGGTAATGGTTAAAGATGTTAACGAAGTCTCAGATGAATCACTCTGTATTAAACCATCTGGCGTTCTATTTGTCGAATTGTTATTAGTACGCAAACCCTGCTCTGAATTCGACGAGTTCTGAGAATTTTCTAAGAGATCGCGATCTAAGAACGCAAAAAACGAAGCACTATAGTCTGCAGTGATACCACTTGGTAACTTTTCTTTCTCCTTCCGACGTCCAGGTATTTTCAATGACCTTCGAACCTGTAATCAAAATAAATACTGGTTAACTATGTAACATACTTTTAAGAAACCTAGATAAAAAATGGTATGTATATTATTTCAAACTTTGAAATTTCAGAACTCAAAAATCCATTAACGCAGCGTACGCTCTCGAAACGTGTATATTCACGGCACACTTTTCTATTTTGCTCTTGCTTCTATTCTACAAAGTGTCCCGAAACGTATCGCGGACCTTGAAAGGGTTGATTCTCCAGATAATTCTAAGCACCATTTTCTTTTGCCATTTTGTACTGCAGCGATTTGTTTTCGAGTTGTTAACGAAAAACACGAATCAAAGCACGGCTGACGCCCACTCGGCGACAGTCCACTCCCCCATTCCCCAGATGGAGAAGGATCACGCTCCTCTTCCCGCGTCAGTCTGTCAACGGGGGGCGGGGACCGTCACGGGACAGAACGTTCTCCACCAGGTCGTACGCTCTCATCAAGGACAACATCGGACCGCCCGAGTGCCGCCTCCTCGTGGCGTTCCTGCCCCGCGGAAACGAGCAAACGAACGGAAATAATGGGGGCGCTGGATCATTTTCAGGTGCCCCTTTATCGTCGGGAGGTGGTCGACGACTACCTCCGCGACAGAGAGGTGTTGTTTACCGGTCGGTATAGCACCGTGAACACGAGGGAGATGCACCGCGGGGTTCGGTCCTTAGATCGCCCCTGTGGAACCAAGCATACGAAGCGGTGCTACAGGTTGACCTCCCCCCGGACACAGAGACTCCCCGCGCCTTGATGTGTCCCCACCAATGAGGGCGGTGGATTTGGGGGTCCGGGGTGTGAGCTGACCCGGGCCTCCAGAGGAGAGCATAGCTCCCCCTGTGATAGGACGACACCTCCGGGATAATTTCCCGGTATGGGGAGGGGGGGATGTCGGTCCTTTCCTCCACTTAGGGGAGGGGGATTCGTGGGGGGTTGGGTTAGGAAGGGTCGGGGCGTGCCAGATCGCGCCTCCGACGACTCTTCCTTCCGGTGGCAGCGCCTTCTTGCCTTGGCCAGGGCTGGTTCCCTCGGGACACCGGCCTTGAGCGGGGCACGAAGACTCTGGGAGCTGTGGGCAGACCGAGCTGGGTCTCGGAAAGTCACACATAACCAGGGGTAGTCCCACATAACCCCGGTTAAGAAGGTGATGGGGCTCGAGGGATCGGATGTGATCGGCTGGTCCTCAGATTGCGTCGGGGCGCTAATGTAACGGTCCCTGCAGTGCTACCGCTGCCTGAAAGCGTGGCAAACACGCGCTACGTGCAAGAGCACGGTGGCCATGGGGGCACTATGCTATCCATGCGGGGCGGCGGAGCACCGGGCCTCTGTCGCTTTTACTGAGAGAAACAGTAAGAACTAGCTTCCGCCGACCCAACCAGATGACGGTACAAACGACCGGAATGGAACGTGCCGTAACGTTTTCCGCAGAATACCGCGACGTAATGATTACGAGCCAATGTGGGCGTTTAACCACCGCAAAAATAGGAAAACTGGTATGAACTGGGCGGATGAAGTCGATATATCCGAGAAGTTTTACCAGGCTATGTCAGACGAACGATGCCCAGCCAATAGAATCACAACGAACGGACATCTGAGACTTGGAGAAAAAGGAAAACACATCGAGTTCTGCGGGAAAAGCCGCTGACTAAAATACCAACATTCCAGGCGCAGAAGCAAACAGTTGAGACGGGCAATGAAAAGATTTATATTCTGTGGGACCGATAAACGGATGCAGGAGAGGGCGCCCTTAGTGATCTGAAGTCCCCTTATACTCGGTCACCAATGGCGTCCCCGAAGGCCGTCAGGCTTCTTGGGCAGGGAGCTCGGATGTCCATCGGGCGGCCTAACAAGGTGGAGGGGGGAACTCTGCATGTACTAACATTGCGCGCGATGTCTTCGAATGTAGTAGATACGGAAGGATGCCACGTCCCCCTCCAGGTATGTATGAATTTGTTTTGATCATTAAACTTTGAATCTTTTGCGATAAAATGAACCAAATAAATATTAAAAAATGTGTTTGTTGCTACGAGAATCAACTATTGTTATTGTATAGTATGACATTAAAAAACCTCAATTTTCCAAAAGAATATCTGTTGTTACGTCCAAGATGGGACGGATTATGATTTTTAGGGGATAGGCTGCGGTTCGGGAAATTGGGGATTGTTTAAATAAGCTTGTACTCTTATTTTGAAAGCAACAAAATTACTTATTTATTCAAAATTAGGTTCTGAATCAGAGATTGTAAATATGTTTTTACAAAGAGATTATACGAGAGAACTACCGTTACCAATGGCGCGACGTGTCTAATGTAACGAACTTTTTAACTGACTCAACTGGTTTTGAGGAGTTGGTTCCCTTTTTATAAGGTGGATATTCCTTTGTTTCTCAAAGGTGCTGGCTCAGGAGTTTGCATGTTTTAATCTTCTTGATGTCTCCTGACTAGTCAGCTGTGTGTCGATAGGATCCTTTTACTTATAATTCGGCATAATTGCATATCCTTCCTGTTTGTTTCCAAGGTGTACACTGATCTTCATCTGCGTATCTTGCAGAAAGATAAGTTGGAGTCTTTTTCCGCGCTACCTAACTGTGTAGAATTCTTAACGTATATCTTAATCCTATTTTATTTCTCCTCGCGTGACATCATCGGATTTCTGTAATGATTCATGATAATTCGTTATCTGAAGGTTTATTCATTGACGGTCGAAACACCGGACGTGACACTGTTTTGATCCATATCTATAAAATACAGAGTGTCTCGCCTAACTTAATCATTTAAAATATCTCGTATGTTTTTTATGATAGAAGAAAAAACATTAGTTGGATCAGATGGGCAAATATTACGATACACAAAAAAGTTTGTTCAAGGTTATATTTTGTAGACTGCAAGGTCACCGAATTTTTTTTAAATGGAATAATATATTTTTATTATCGCTACATTTTGGTCGAGGTCAAGCCGAATCCAACGACCTGTAATATTATGAAACGTGACCTCGAGTATGAAAAGTTCATAAAAGTAGGGCACTTAATGTTAATAGTGAAAGAACGATGACATGATTCCCCTAGGGTTTCAAAAAATGTTCTTGAACCTTGAGTAATGACTGTAAACACGCTTACAATAAATTGTAAACACCGATACAAATTCTTTTCCTTTCGGTGACTCTAATCAGTACGTTTAAGAAAATCATCGGGATTTATTCGATTGTAAAAGATAACGTTACTTCTCTGAAACGACTGTGTACAGTGATGCAGAAAAGATAGAAATGATTTTAGTTTATGGTAAAACTACAAATAACTCAGCACCACCATCTTAATTGTCCACAGAAAGATATGTACCTTGAGAGAAATCATCCTTCTCAAAAAAGGTTTGGTCGCATAGCTCAATTGTTTTGTAAAACAGGGAGTATTAAATCCCTGAAAAGAAAACGATCAAACCCTGCTATTGGAGAAGCATTGCATTTCCAAAGCAATTATGTGCCTAATATTGCAACGTGATAAAGGCTATAGCCGGGTTTGGGGGTCAAATTCACCCCCGGCCCTATTTTAATCTAATTGGAAATATTCGATAGACTACCAAAAAAGATATCTTTCAGCCAAGTTTTCATCCCGATACCTCACCTGTAAGGGTATTTATAAAGGAAAATTGAATATCTAGTTTTTGGCCTATATTCCCCATTTAATGACAATTTAAAATTTTTTAAAAAATCTTAAACATTCCGGATACCAAGCCACATGTTTAGAATCGTTTTCAGATTTTTCCGTTGCAAACTCTGGTTGTAAAAAGCGAAAAACCTCCAAAAAATCGAAAAAATGCAGATTTCATATGGAAATCGGAGAGATATTAGCACAGATTTAATTTAGCAATGAGATATTGTTCTAAGTATTATACTTAATTTTTTCAAATTCCTGAGTTTAGTGTGCCATAGTTAAAAAAAATAAAAACCATTTTTTCGGCAAGTTATAATTATCGTAAATATATATTATGTAATATTAAACATTCCTACGTTCAGAGAAACATCGTCCAGATTTAAAAAATTGCGTAGTACAAAAAACGAAAATTATATTATGCAGTTTTCAGATATTATGTAGTTTCGACGCCCCCGGTTGGTGTAGTGGCTATGGTCTCCGACTGCAAAACGCTGAAGACTTTGTGTACCAGATTCGAATCCCACCCAGGTCAATTTTTTTTCGTTAATCAGATGTTTTTTCGATTTCTAACCGTATGATTGTTGTTACGCCATTGTAAAAACATTTTTTAACTATGTTTAACACATTTTTTTAATAATTTTTCGGAAAAATATTTTTGGAGTACTTTCGGCCTTTAATCATTTACGGGCTGCAACGGGTAGGTAGAGGAAAGAAGAGCGGTGATTAGACCCATGATCCGGCAGGTCATGACAGTGGCAGGGGCGTCGTTTTGTCGGCACTAGGTACGTCCACCGGGAGTTCTGAGGTACAGTTTAACGCCCGCATTTTTGTGAGAAGTTAGCACAATTAGATTATTATAGGACGCGAAAAAGAAATATTGAAAAATTGCGATTAATCAGAATTGCGGGGAAAATTCTAAAAAAATTTTTCTGCAATATTTTTATGTGTGCCTATATTTGACATTTAAAAAAACTCCTCCAACCCAAGGAAAAAATAACATCTTTTGTCGCCTTTACTATAATACAAGGATATGCATTGTCGTAAATTAAAATCCGTTTTTCTTTTCGCTGTATTTCATGGTTTCAAATTCGATCGACAGTTGCACCTTTTAGATCTAAAAGTTCATAGTATAGTATAGTATAGTATAGTATAGTATAGTATAGTATAGTATAGTATAGTATAGTATACATGGAGAGCTCTTCACAGCCCACGTGTTGGCTGTGAATATTTACGTGTTGGCTAATTATATGATATGAGTTTACCACCGCGTAGATCAGAAGTGGGCAAGAAGTGCACATCGGCCAACTTTCGGCCACCATGACATGACGGTCCAAGTTCTCAAGCCAACTCATTGTTCGGTGCGTACCATATGAACTGCGCGTGGCGCATTAGGGTGACACCCGTATCAATAGGTTTCCACATTAACGAAGATGTACTACTGTTAATGCGTATTTTTCTGTAGGCCTATTTCACCATGTCGCATGATAATTTCGGAAAATAAATTTGAAAAATAGATTAAGAAAATAAATTTGGAGAATAGCTTTTAATTTCATCGTCAACATTTTATTTATTTATTTATTTGTTTGTTGCTTTAAACCAAGTGGTTTATATAGCAAGTACAGTGTTTTTACATTTTGCTTACACTAAATGGGTTTACATTGTTTCTAAATTCTAACGGAACATTGTTTAAGGAAATTATAAATTATTTTCAGTCCTTTTATATCAGGTTTACATAGGAAGGATCTAATACAAAGAGGGAAACAGTACTTGCTTTTGAGGAGCTTTGTTTCCAATGTGTTACGTTCATTTTCATAGTCTGGGCATTGCCATATAACATGATTTAGGTCTTGGAGTTCTGCTCCGCATTGGCAAGCACTGTTAGTTATAAAGTTAACCCTTGCCAATGAACCGTTTAAATTATAATGATTGGCTCGACATCTGTTTACAAGAACTAGAAAATCTCTGGAGAGCTCAAGACCAGTGTACCATGGTTTGCCTTTGTCCTTGTGATAAAATCTAACGTAGTTCGCACCTTTGACTAGACCTTCCATTTTTAATAGGGTGTTAGTGGACAGTCTTGCTTGAATTTTGAGGTCTCTAGTTAGATCAGCGATTGAAGCCTTGATATCTGACTTCTTTTGCAAGTGAGTCTACTTCTTCGATAATTCCTATATGTGCTGGTATCCAGATAAACTTAATGAAATTCTGGCCTTTGTTGTTTAATATAAACGTAGAGTACTTGGTTTTGATTTCAATGATATGGTTATTGATACTATATTTGAAGGTTGGCTTCTGTAGTGATTTGATTGTACTTTGCGAGTCGGTGAAGATGAGAAAATTTGTAGCATTACTATATACATTGGCAATATCCAGTGCTCGGCTAATGGCGTAGCACTCTGCTGTGAAAATTGATGCATGTTTGTTTAAGCTAAATTTTTGGGAAATATTTAATTGTGGGCAGTGTAATGCGGCACCTACTGATTCGGAGTTTTCTGTTACACTGCCATCGGTATAGATTGCAACTGTATTCGGAGGGTTGGATTCAATGAAATCTTGTAACGTAACATTAGGGTCGGAAGAATCTTGTAATGATTGACCTAAATACACATCACTAGGTGGAATATTAAATAGGATGTTATAGTCTGTGGTAAAAATAGGATGTTTTTCAGCAATCTCTAGGTCAGGTCGTGTTTCCAACAAATTAAGGAGGTTTTCAACTAGCAGAGAGTGTTTCGTTCGTCCATTGGGAGAAATGGCAATCAAGTCTGTGTTGTTTTTAAACAGTATTTCGTTTGAAGTTGAGGTTGTATAAGAGTAACATTTGAATAAATATTTTCTTGCTAGAAAATTGACTCTATCCCGAAGAGAAATGACTTTAGCTTCGCTAAGCAAAACATTTGTGGGCGTGCTAATTCTGTACCCCAGTGCCAGTCGAATTGCAGCAAACTGAATTCGATCTAATTTGAGGATTAGGTTTTTGTTTTTCGGATAATATATGAAGCAATTATATTCCATAATTTGTCTTATGAGACTACTATATATTAACAACAAAGTCTCGGGTGAAGCACCCCATGAAACGCCAGAAAGAAATTTCATAATATTTAGAAGCCTAAAACATTTTTTCCTCACATTATTTATATGAACTTTAAAGCTCGTGTCAAAGTCAAAATTGATTCCTAGAAATTTAACTGTTTCGCTAGATTTGATGACATGGTTGTCTATTGTAATTTCGGTTTTACCCGGTAGAATGCGTCTGTTATTAAAGTGAACAAACACAGTTTTTTTAGGAGACAGGTCGAGGCCAACAGATTTGAGATTAGCATTAATAGTATTAATCGATTTTTCGAGTAACCTTTTGCTATCGTTAATGATAGGGGTGCTGCAGTAGACAGCAATGTCGTCTGCAAATTGTGATATTTGAACGTTGTCTGGAATGTTCTTAATAACTTCAGCTACATAAAAGTTATATAGCACCAGACTTAGAACTCCTCCCTGTTGCAAACCTTTCCAGGTTGTTCTTGTGACAGTGCTTATGGCACCATCTATAGCGGTAATTTTCCTGCCAAACGTTATATGTTTGATAAATCTTATGACTACAAGAGAACAGCCTACCTGGGTTAGTTTCTGAATAAGTAAACCACAATTCACATTGTCAAAAGCAGCTTGAACGTCTAGAAAGGCTCCTAGAGTGTCTTTACCTTGATTTTTTGCGATGTCAATGCTGGTTAATAAAGAAACTAAATTGTCTGAACATGATCTACCCTTACGAAATCCTGCTTGAGACGTGGGTCTAACGCCCAATTTATTGGGTTTATCAATGAAGAACATTTGAAGTGATTGCCACTCTTGGGGATATCGTTTTTCAAGGTACAATTCGTTGAATATGTCTAACAAAACCAGTTTAATGTTGCAAGGTAGAAGTTTTAATGAGAGGTAGTCTATGCCGTCTTTTCCCGGAGAAGATTTGTCATTTTTAAAATCCAATGCAAAATTAAATTCAGTGAAGCCGAACGGTTTGTCAAAGAATTGATTATGAAGCGCCTGTTATCTAAACATTCATGTATTTTTCTAGGCGTTGATCAGCAGACACTGTTTTATTCCCGGTATATGACCATTTATTTTCCAGTTTTTTGCAGGTATTCCAGAAGTATTTACTGTCTTTTTTAGTGTCGAACTCTGAGATAAAATGAAAATACTCTCTTTTTTTAATTTGAATGTTTTCTCTGCGGTTGCAACGAGTTTTTTATAGTTAACTAGGTCCGACATTTCATAAGTATGTTGCCATTTCTTGTAGGCTGCTCTCCTCAACCTTTTGACTCGTTCACATTCTTTGTCCCACCACGGTACTGGGTTTTGATGCATATTGTCGTTGACTTTTGCCTTCGAGGGTGTGTTCTTTATAATAGTTTCTCTTAGATAATCAGTAATGAAGTTATATTTTTCCACGCAGTCTAGTGTATTGAATTCGTGTGATAAAAACAATTGGAAATTTTGTGTCAATAACTCTTGATACTTATCCCAATCCGTTCTTGTTGAAGACAATCTATTTCTTACTTTTCTGTAAATATGTCTAGTTTTTTCAATATTAACTTTTATATCAATGGGAAAAATGGTCAGATCCGTGAGTATCGTCCAAAATATTTATCCGAGTTTTCTCATTCTTACGTTGCCGCAACACACGGAAGGGTTTTCCGCGAATGGGTTGGGTCCTTGCCCCGATCGGAGGAAATGCACACGGCTCGACGATTTTCACAACAACGATTTTATTCGTAATATATTTGTGTAGTGGACTTTCGTCGTACAAGAAGCTGGTTCGCTGGATCGACTGTTCTTAAAAAGTACCGGACGTCTCGGGATGTCGTAGCGTTCTTGTGTTCGGTGTCGCGTCTTCTATAATGTTAACTTCGACTCTTCTTCTATTGGTTGTTTCTTAACTATATGGTGTGACTAAAAGGATTTCTATTGGTAAGAGGGTGGAGTAGTTTGGACATCGGAGTAGGAGCGCTTTGTTTAAATTATGTCGTGGGTATGTAATTAATGGAGTGTTAATAATATGGGAAACGATAAGGAACTAGACTGTTTGTATAATAAGATTGCCCTCTCAATGGGCTCGCTCTCGTGGAGTCTCGAACTGGTGTCCGATGACACCCAAAATCCTGGGACTGTCGCCTCGCCACAAGTGTTTCGACCTATCGCAGCAAACCCTGTCTAAACAATCGTAAATCTCACGTTCGGTCTGCGTGGGACCGAACAATGATGACGATGAATACGCGACGAGTGGATCGGATGTAACACTCAGCTAAATCGGGAGTCGTAAAAATCAAGTCAATGTTAGATTTACTATTATTACTTAAATCGACACGTGTTAAAGTATCAGGATTGTGCAAAAAGATGTTGTGACTTAATAAGCTATTAAATAATCTATCCCCGTTACGGTCATTACTTGAACAATTCCATGCTGTATTATGAGCATTGAAATCACCTACGAGGAGACAAGGTTGCAAGTCTGAGACTGCTTGCATGATCCAAACCCATCTGTTTTGCCTTAAAGAGGGGCCCTGTGGTCTATAGAGTGCTACTATGTTAACACATTGTTGACCGGCAATTTTACGCAGGAGCTATCTAATGTCACCAGACATTATTTCGTAATTAAATGTAGAACTAAAACAATCTAAATAAACTTCAGCATCCAGCATCATAACCGTTATCTTCATTTTCAGAGTCACTCTCAATAATTACGGTTTTTCGTCGTTTTGTTGGTCTGATATTTGTATCTTCTGAATTAGAACTATGTTCTGAAAAACTATCATTTTCTGAATCACTAACACAGACGTTACTTGGACAGTCAGACAAATTATCTTCACAAAATTCTTTTTCAAAAAGTTCGCAATGGGCCATTTCTAAAAATGTAAAAATAACCATTTATACGTCGCGTCCTAACTGGAAAAATGTAAAACAACTTGATCTTACCACGTTTGCTTATAATCTGAGAGTTTCTCAATAATATATTTACAGTTTGAATTGTAAATTTAACGAAGACAAATGGTAAACAATAACCACAATTTGAAGGTGTAATACTTCGTCAATTACATTAGGTTATCGAAAGACGTCATATGATGTTCCCGGTCAATAACGTTTCCTTATCGAAAGACGTCATATGACGTTCCCGGTCAATAACGTTTCGTTATCGAAAGACGTCATATGACGTTCCCAGTCAACAATGTGTTAATAGGTGGGAAAGTGTTCACTAACTTAACGCTACATGTTTCTATAAGATTATTGAAAGATCTAATATTTGGTAATATACAATAGTTAATGGATCTTTTTATAAAGATAGCGATACCACCTCCTCTTCTGCCAATTCTGTCTTTACGGACCGTGTTAAAGCCTTTGAATTCTGTTCTCATCTCCGGTTTGACCCATGTTTCAACACAAATGAAAATGTCAATCTCTTGTAGTATTTGTTCTAATTCTTCTTTGCATTGTGCGATGCTCCTGGCGTTCCAATACATGATGCGTAGCGCTGAGAAATTGTTATTACCATTAGTGTGTTGTCCCATTTTTGAGGATAATGTTAAGCTGAGTTTAAGGCAGTGTGCTGGTCTGTATTATCTTCTTTTAGTTTCTTGATAATTCTGGTTAGACGGCTTTTGACGCCTCGGTGTGTTAAACTTGGGTAGATTTCGTATAGCATATTGCTTAAAGCTTTGGTGTCTTCTGTATACTTTTTAGCTATCTCAAGATGATTGGAGTTGCCAATAGTTTGTCGCAGAAAGCTGTTCAAAGTGGTGTAGTCTAAGACATATGTAGGTGTTCGGATGTTCCGTTAGAATTTCTTTAATCGGTAGAGTCATGGCCTCAATATCGGTTTCTTGGTCGCTACTACACGATTCTGTTCGCATTTTCTTTAATGTCTCCTTTAATTTTGTTCGTTTATATTTGTGATTTTGTTCCTGGCTAGTCTTGTTGTCGGTATCATCTGATGACAAGTTATTATTGATTTCGATTCCCCTGGCGGTAGAACCTGATTCGGTGTTGGATAACGGTCTTTTGTCATTCCTCTCATAGTTATTGATCTCAGATTCAGTGTTTTTAGAATTGTCATCTGTAAACCTTGGCTTCTTCAGACGTATTACCCCTTGCCTGATTATACGATGGTTTTTCAGGCAATAGCATCTGCATGGTGTTGTCATCATTTGGACAATGTTTGGCCAAGTGCTCGTCCTTTTTGCAGATGAAACATCTTGGACTATCTGACGAAATATAAATCCAGTAGTGTTGACGTTCTCATACTCAATTTGAATATTGTCGGGAAGTTTGGCAGCATCACTGGGTTCGATGTATATTTGACGCCGAAAACTTAAAATGTGTGAGAACCCCGGTTCGTTCATTTCAGCCCTTATGAATGTAAGGTGTGACGCGCACCTGATTCCCATAGCTGTCAATTTTTTCTCAATTGTATCATGCGGGATTATCGGACACACGTTGGACAGTATTATTCTCTTAGCCCTGGCCACGAGCGGACGAATTCGCAGTGTGTGAACGCCGACGCTTATGTTTACATCGGTGTCGGTCAGTTTTTCTACAAGGTGTTGGTTGGCGAGGTACATACAGATTCTGCCATTCGAAATTCTAGAAGCGAATCTGATATTAACCAGTGAAATAACTTTAGCTACTGCTAGTGTGAATTCTTTGATGGACACACCATCAATTGCATCCATAATAACCGCTTGTTCTTTAGTCGGGAATGTAATACTTTGTGTTGCGGCTGCATACGTCAAGGGTATACTTTCTGTTGTCACTTTTGTTGAGCTCGTTGATTTGTTTGAATGAACATTACTGTACTCAGAGACGTTCATGCTTCTTAAGTTGTTCTCAAATGAGGCCCCCTGGTTGCCAGGGGCATCATCACTGCACTTGACGTTAACAATTCGGTTGTAAGCAATTAAATATTTCGTAAGCACTCGCGATACTGAACTAGACACTTCACATAAAGGAACGATGTAGCGCTCTGTTTGCAAACACGTCTGACTCGTTCGACGGTTCGAGCCGAACTCTCACATTTTATTTAGATGTGAAAAACATTTTCGCGTACGTTTAGACTTTAGACGTGCAGGGTATTCCGAAATGTCGAATGGAAGACTGGACGTCACTGTTCTTATTGCAGACGATAGTGAAGAATCATTCAACTTTGTGCGCTTTTCTGTTTTAATGTACCGCATTTTGGAAAACGAACATTCGCACAAATAAGTCGATCCGAACATTGAGAAAATTCAGAATACGAAATTTCTGAGATAAGGTTATTTCGATTCTTCCAAGGTTTTGAAGAATTCGGCTCCTTTTCTTTCCCTAGTTTTTAAAGAAATATCGAACTGAAGATAGCACAATTCTACGTGGTAATCGGGCGCTTGCTCTTCGATTCTGACGGTGCACAGTTGCGGACAAATGCGGGCCTATTTTTTGGCACTTCTCTAAATTTGGTTACTAATATACATGAAGCTCACATCTGTCAATAAAAAGGAACATTCTGCAGAATTTAAAATGGGATATTGTTACAAGAAAAGGATGATTTCTTTTCTTATAGCACAGAAGTTACTTAGACATTGCGCTGTATTGTGCCAGCGTACTTCGCAATATAAAGGGACATTATGCTTTTGAAGGAAATTTATAAATTTCCTATGAGACAAAAATTTATTTCCGCCTTTGATAGTATTGACGATTTTTGTTACCTTTTCCATGGCAAGATAATTGAATATATTTCCCGAATAATGACCGCACCTTTAAACTGCTCGTACAGATCTCTTTTGGTACCTATGGAATTTGCACCATCGATTACCACTGCAAAGCCACAAAGTCCAAAAGCTCTTCGACATACGAAAAATCATTTTGTACAATTAGTCTTGTATTATTCGTATGCCGGTTATCGATGCTTTCGTGCAGATACAATGAGAAATAACGGCAGGTGTTTAAGAGTGTAGTTGACTTCTCTTCAATACAAATGCCTACATCTGAAATTCGGGAGCACACGGTTCTAGCACTTCATGGGATGCTCTTAGCTTGTTCAATCGTCAAAGTAATTCCGAAGGATTTAAGCGCTTCAATGAGACATTTCTTTACGAAGTCACTCTCAGTGAACGGTTTACCTTTCTTTGCTATTAAATTAAATTTGAAGCGTAAGAAGCCATGCGAGCTTTCTTAGATCATCGAGAACTTATTATGCATTAATTTGACAATTGATTAATTTGACTGAAATAAAAGATACTGTTCGATAGTATATTTTCTTGCATATGTGGGCTCCAATCAACGCAGAAAGTATATCGTACGATCACCAATGTAAGCGAAAAAAAGTTTTCCCACATCTTGTTAGAATTTTGGCAATGCATCTGTTTTCAAAATTAACATACACACTATTACTTCTAGAACACAAGAATTCACATTAATCCGGCTCGATTAAGTTCGACCTTGATAGAGTTGATCGTCAGGCTATAGTCGTGCGAACGGTCAGTAGACGTAGCTAATTAAAAATATAATACAGTGTGTCCCTCGAGCTCTGTCCATTTGAATATCTTGGTTATCTCAAACAATACGGGAAAATGTTACTTGCAGAAGTTGTAGGGTTTAAGAAACTACATAATATGGTATAAATGATAAGATATAGAGGTCAGCTTTGTTTTCTTAAATGGAATGTCCAATTTTTTATGCTCCATTTCGATAGATTGGCGTATTCTGAATATAAAAATAGTGTATTGCCTTTTTGTAGTGTAGTGTGAGTGTATTTGTCCTAAAACTTACTGTTGCTTAGATATTTGACTGTTTTCATGAAGAATATTCGAAATGTCGGCCATCTGCAGCTATGCAACGATGTGGTCTTTGAACTGTTACGTCTCTTACACGTCTTATTGTTGGAGCGTCTATTGTAGCACACGCTGCGCTAATTTGTTGCTTCATCTCTTCCTGGGTTGTTGGTACATTCTGATACACAATATTTTTCAGTGTTCCCCACAAGAAAAATCTAAGGGTGTTAAATCTCAATGAAATAAGACCCAATTATTTGTCGCTTTATGTTTCCACACCACACATTAATGGACCAGCGTCTTTGATGATCAATTTCTCGTAACCAGTGAGGATTTTGTACTGACCAATAATGACTGTTATGTAAATTAACACGCCCAGTGCTGGTAAAAGTAGCATCGTCGGTAAATAGTATTAAAATCAGTCGCGTGATGACGTTCGAAGAGTCAAGACGACTGTTTTGATCCACGAGGTACGCGTGTTATAATCTAGTATTAGATATAGTAAGTGTTGTGCTTCCTTATGAGGCTGCTCGTCACGGTTGTAATTGCGAGTTTGTTTTCCTTAATTCTAATAGTCGAGAGATATATTCCTGTGTACAGGAATCTCTCCCACAGAAAATGTACCGCAAGTTAAGAACGCCGCAGTAGTTACATACACCAGTGTAATGAAAAAAGTTTGTTTCCCTTCGAAAGAATATGCTATAGTTCTAGACGCATATGATGATATTTCCATCAAAGAATACATATTTGCAGTTGCAAAGGTCACCAATCCTATCAATATAAGGTTTGGCTCAAGAATCTCTAATAATAGAATATGTATTCTATTTATCGAGCGGCTTCGCTTCTCTACGCGCGACGCTGAGCCGCGTCGATGTCGCTCGATTGGCGACAGCGTTTTGTTTTTCGACGGAACGTTTGGTTCTTCGTGACGGAACGGCGTCAGTCGCACAATAAAATCCTTACAGAAAGCATCGAACCTCTTACAGTATATACTTGTCGGAGAAATCCTTAGTAACCAAGATCACGTCAAAAAATGACAGTATAATTATTAACCCTTTGCGGTCGGAAGGCGCCGCTCGTGCGCCACGGCGATTCGCGCCACAGGTTGCATGGCGCCGGAGCGGCGACAATCGGTGTTCATGTTAGATTTCGTTATCTCCAAGCGGGAGTTCCATTTACGATTAGAAGGAGAGATAAGGTGTAAAAATTAGAGCAGATGATAAAGTGGTGAGAGAGCGAGTGAAAACAAAGGAGTAGTGGAGTGAGTGAGATCAGGGGTAGAGGAAGATCGGAGGAGAAGCTGGAAGAAGAAAAGTGTGTAAGAAAGGGTAGAAAGACAATAGGGAAAGTGATAAGAGAAGAAAGTGTGGTTAAGCGCACAATAGAAAAGAGAGCAGAGAAGCAAAAGCAGAAAGCAGAGCGCCACGTGCAGGAAAACAAGAAGCGCAAAGGCAGACAAAGGCAACGTAGGTAAAGAAGGGAATACAGAAGACAAGAGAGGAAATGGATAAACAAGAAGATAAAGAACAGGCCAGAGAGACGGCAAGAAAGTTAATGAAGATAAGAAATAGAGACAGAGCAAGGTGCAATAGTCTATCCAAAGTGGAGGGATTAGGCAAGTGGTTGGATAAGAAAAGAAAAGAGAGAGAGAATGAGGAAAGAGAAGAAAAGGAAAAAGATCCTTTTAGAAAGAGTAGAAAAACAGACAGATCGCCGGAGGGTGTAAAAGGATTTGAACGACGAGAAAAGAGTGGGGAACAGGAAAAGAGAGGGGAACAAGAGGACATCAGGGAGATAATAAGAGAGGAGATAAAGGGGGCATTATGGGAACAATAAATCAGATGAGCGAAGTAGCAGAGGGATGGAAAGAGATTATGGAAATAGTGCGGAAGATGAAAGATATGAAAGAAGAGTGGAGAAGGAAAGGGAAAGAAGCAGAAAATCAGTACAAGAGCTAGAAGCGAGAGTGAAAAAGATAGAGTTGGAAGGATATGGAATAGAGAAGGATGGCCAAAAGAGTGGAAAGTAGGTGTAGTGGTACCGATAAAAAAGAAGGGGGATGGGAAGACAGTCGAATGTTATAGAGGTGTAACACTGCTGAATACATTGTACAAGATCTATACAATTATATTAGAGGAGAGGCTGAAGAGAGAAGTAAAAGAGAAGAGGATGGTGCCAGAGAACCAGACGGGATTTAGAAAGGAGAAAGGGACGATAGACAATATATATGTAGTGAATTACGGAGTGAACAAGGAACTCGCGAAGAAGAGGGGAAGGTTAATAGGATGCTTTGTAGACCTGAAGGCAGCATTCGACAGCGTGAATAGGGGAATATTGTGGAAAGCATTAGAGGAGAGAGGTGTGAGCGAAGGAATTAGAGAAAGAATTGAAGAAGTCTACAGAGAGACAACGTCTAAGGTGAAAGTAGGAGGCGAAATGGGAGAGAAGTTCTGGGTAGCGAGAGGGGTATGGCAAGGCTGCCCGCTAAGCGCGAAGCTGTTTATTCTTCTTATGGCCGAGCTAGAGGAAAGAATGAGGAAGAGAGGGAAAGGTGGACTAGGGATTAGGGGAAGAATGTTATATACGCTGCAGTATGCGGATGACCTTGTGCTGCTGGCGAAAGAGGAGAGCGGGATGAAATTAATGATAGAAGAATTCAGAAACTATATAAAGGAAAGGGGGCTGGAAGTGAATACAGAAAAAACGAAGATAATACGATTCGAAAGAAGAAGGCACGAGAAAAAGACGTGGAGATGGGGGGATGGAACGATGAAAGAAGTAGATGAGATAAAATATCTTGGGTACATATTCAAGAAAAATGGGGGACAGGAAAGACAGATAGAGGACAGAACAAGGAAGGGGGAGGAGTGATGAAAAGTGTGTGGGGGATAGGGAAAAGATATTTTAAAGGCAAGTACAAGAGAAGAGAGTGATTTTTCGACGCACTAGTATGGCTAATGATGGCATACGGTGTGGAGACCTGGGGATAGAAGGAAAGAATGCAGGTGAAAAGGATGCAGAAAAGATACATAAGATCTGTGTTAGGGCTAGAATGGAAAACACCAGGGTACATGGTAAGGGAGGAGACCAAATAAAAGAGAGAAAATGAGAGCAAGGGGCGCGAGGAGGGCATGGAAGTTTGAGGAAAGGTTGAGAGTGGGAAAAGGAAGCGAATGAGCCGGACAATGTCTACAGGAGATAGAAAAGAGAGCTATGGGAGCAAAGAAGGTGTCAAAATGGGAGATAGGGAGGAAGAAATATATAGAGGAAAGGGGGAATAGAAGAATGTTAGAGGAGGGAGATAAGGAAGGGAGAGGAGAAGAGTGGGGAAGGATAGAGAAAAGAGAGAAAGAGAAAGAGGAAAACTGGAAGAGGGTAATAGAGTCCAGATATAATAAATGGTATAAAGAGATAACGACAAAGGAAAGGCCCGAATACCTAGAAAAAGGAACAAAAGAAGAAAAATGGACGAGAATAGCAAGATACAGGCTGGGGAATGAAATAAGGGGAGGAAGGTACTGGGGGGAAGAGGAAGAGACGGTGCAGAAGGTGCGGGTATGAAGAAGAGACGTGGGAGCACGTGTTGGAAAGGTGCTCGAGAGACCAAGGGTTGGAAGTAGGAACTGGCTGAGGACGGGAGAGGAGAAGAGTGGATGAAAAAATTAGACAGGGAGAGAAAAGAAATACAGGACGGAAAGTATCAAGGAGAGAGAGAATGAGTGAGAGAGAGAGAGAGAGAGAGAGAGAGAGAGAGAGAGA